>JAEANM010015523.1:3411-13589 GCA_017656035.1 Myanophis thanlyinensis
CATCCATCCATTCATTCATTAATTCATCTGTCTGCCCATAGATAGATAGAATGAACATCAGTTCTGGGTTTTGGAGAACAGGTCAAGGACTGACTTCTGCAGGAACAGAACAGAATAATAGAGTTGGAAGGGACCTTGGAGGTCTTCTCCTCCAACCCCCTGCTCAAGCAGGAAACCTTATACCATTTCAGACAAGTAGCTGTCCAATCTCTTATTAAAAGCCTCCAGAGATGGAGCACCCACAACTTCTGAAGGTAACTTCTGTTCCACTGGTTAATGGTTCAGGAAATTGCCCCTTAGTTCTAGGTTGGTTCTCTCCTTGATTAGTTTCCATCCATTGTTTCATGTCTTGTCTTCAGTTGCTTTGGAGAATAGGTCGATCCCCTCCACTCTGTGACAGCCCCTCAAATATTAGAACACTGCTATCATGTCACTTCTAGTCCTTCGTTTCACCAGACTAGACAAACCCGATTCCTGCAACCGTTCTCTGCCATGTTTTAGATCTTTTAGAATGAAGTTTAGGGTCATCATAGATCGAGCCTTTTCTGCCGTTGCCCTTGTATTGTGGAACATCTCGCCCTCAGAAATGAGGAAAGACCCCAATCTTTTCCGCAAAGGGGTCAAAAGTTGGTTGTGTTGTAGCCTTGTGTGGGCCACAGAGGCTGGTTGGCCCTGTCAGAACTCTGTATTAACAATTCATAACTGCTGGGACTCTCCATCTGTTCTAATTTTTGTAATGCTTTATATTTCTACCAATTTTAAATCTTAAAGTATTCTGTTTTTAATGCTTAATGTTTTGGATTACATTGAGTTGTGGTTCTCTTTAGGAGTAACCAGGATGGACAGGATTAGGAATGAGCACATCAGAGGGACAGCTCAGGTCGGCTGTTTTGGGGACAAGGTCAGAGAGGCCGGACTGAGATGGTTTGGACATGTTCAGAGGAGGGAGAGTGGTTATATTGGGAGAAGGATGTTGGAGATGGAGCTGCCAGGCAAGAGGGCAAGAGGAAGGCCAAAGAGGAGATATATGGATGTGCTAAAAGAGGACATGAAGCAGAGGTGAAATTCAGCCAGTTCACACCGGTTCTGTAGAACCAGTTATTAGAAGAAATCTCCTTTTGTTTTTTTTCCCACTTTGCAGGGTTAATCCTGTAAAGATTAACTTGACAGGGTTAATCCTGTAAATAAAGCAGTTGTTTCTAGCCTCATCTTTATTGCCTTGCTCACAGAAACTGCCTCTCCCCTTATTCCATTGCAACTTTGGTGAAGTTTAATTCTGTGCTTGGGGATGTTTAATCCTGTGGTCACACCCACAGAACCAGTAGTAAAAAAAAAATTGAAGTTAATTAGGGTGAGAGTAGAGGATGCCGAGGATAGAGTTGGGTGGAAATAGATGATGCGCTGTGGCGACCCCTAACAGGAACAGCCGAAAGAAGAGTTGTGTATTAAATTGTACACCACCCAGAGTTGCTCTCTGGGAAAGATGGAAAACTAAGAAGTCTGAAAACAAAAAAATAAACCAGCCAGCTAGCTTGGTGAAGCTAGCTTTCTGAAATTGATGAAGACCTCCTAGCAAAGTCTGTCTATGGCGAATGGAAACATCCGACTGAGTCACAGATGTAGTCATTGTGCAGCCTGGCTGAGCCATCCGACTTGCAATATCAATGGGAAATTTACCATCTGAACTTCTCTCTCAAATCATTTTAAGGATTGTAACAGTGTTTAAGGCTTAATTGGCCATACAATGTGGCAGCCTTAATGCCTTCTGAACAGGGATGTGACAAATATGCATCATTTTAATTGTGCGGCAAATTAATTGTGTATTTGCAGCTATAGACCGGGGTGTTCCAAAGGGAGCATCAGGTTTTCAAACAATCATAGCTGAGCCATGAAAAAAACAAATGAATAAAGAAGTAGAGCCATTTTAGAATTATTATATTATTTTTATTTTTTAAAAAAGTGTCCTTCTGTTGAACAATATGGCTGGTATTGGGGCAGTAGAAAATATTGAAATAGGTACGGGTAGACATATGTAGCATATGTAGCATTAAGCCATAATTTATTGATTAAAGTTGGGCTGGATTAGAGCAATACGTTTGACAAATTACTCTGCCATGGAGTTATTATTAATATTAAGAAATAGATGTCTGTCGAGATTCTCCGTCATCCAGGTCACGGTTGTCCCAAAGGTGTTTTTTAAAAGAGGCAATGGGCCAAAGAAGACGTTTCACTTTTCATCCAAGAAGCTTGTTCAGCTCTGACTGGTTGGTGGGGAATGGAAGGATTTTATGCACCTTTGGGACATTAGGAACTAAAGAGTAAATGATGCCTTCCTCTGTTGCAACAGAGAGAACATCGGTAGGATCCACCAACTATGCACAATTTTTTTTAAAAAAATGGATATTACGTACAATGGAGGGATGGTTAGTGCAAATGATGGAACTTGCTGAGTTGGCTAAATTGACTTCTTCGATCAGGGAAAAGACAGTATATTGTTGACTGGAAACCCCTTATAGATTTTTTTTGCATGAAACAGAAAACAAATATGAAATTATAATTTATGTTTTGGATGATTAGGCAGCGGTAATTTATAGTGAGTTGTGTTGTAACCATAAAGTAAGAGGCAAATTTAAAATGGTACTTTGAAGGTATCTTTTTTTCTTCTACTTATCTTCCTTTCCTGCACTTTTAGCTTTCTCTTTGATTTCTTCCTTTTTCTTTCTCTTTCTTTAGATTAGTTCACATTAGTTTTTATCATCCTTTTTTTTTAAAAAAAAATCTTTAATAAAAATGCATATGAAAAAAAATTAGGATCCACCAATTGGCCTTCTCTCTTGGTGTTAATATGGAGGCTCTACCCATTCTGGGAGAGCACAGAAATCACAATTTACTCATTTTTGGAACCTAACTGTGAGTGTGGCCCCTCACACATAGCCACATTGTATATCTCTAGATTGATAAATAGCCCTAAAACATTTGTCCTCTTTATGCAATCTTTCTTTCCCTTAGCACATTTAAAAGGAAACAGCATTAAAGAGCGCCCCTTAAATCACTTTGAGATCTTGCCAATTTTGATTAATAGCAGTTCCGATTAGTAAAACTTTGCAAAAGAAAGACATCTTTTTTTTCCATCATCCTAAATGGACAGTGAGCTAATTGTGGAAGCTAAATATAGAAAATGTACAGCACCGGTACGGTATATTAAATTGAAGGAATTGAGGAAGTATTTCTCCTTCAGTCACCAGGTAACCTAGTTTTATTTCTGATCTGGCCAAAATCTTCCTTTGCACTCCATGCCCCACCCCAAATCCCCCCCATTCATTCTTTTATTGTTTACTTAGAAATCTTTGTGATCTAACAGGTACATCTCCTAGAAGATTTGATTGCAAAAGAGATAATGAAATTTTACAGATGTTATTTCTTCCTCATAATTTTTTTAAATTGCATTTGTAGATGGCTTACAGATTGTATATCTGTCTATAATATATGTAGCTAAGGTGCGTAAGTCTGTGTGATGGCTCAGTGGTTAAAGACACTGAACTTGTCAGTCTGAAAAATTGACAATCTGGGTTCGAGACCCGAGTGCCACATGTTTGGGTGAGCTCCCATCACTTGCCTCAGCTCCTGCCCGACTAGCAGTCTGAAAGCATGCAAATGCGAGTAGATTAATAGGTACCACTTTGGTGGGAAGGAAACAGCCTTCTGTGCACTTTGTATATAGTTATGTTGGCTACATGTCCATGGAAGCATCCTTGGCCAAAGAACGAAAATGAGTATGGTGCCCTAGAATCAGACACAACTGGACATGGGGAATCTTTGTCTTTACAAATATCTAGTGAGTGAGTGAGTATTCCACATAGGAATGCATATTTATGAGTGTGTATCCTATCTACTACATATCTATGTCAAGTGTACAGCACGTAAACTCCACTTTGCTGACATAACATGTAATTTACTCTTCTAGTCAAAAGTTCAAGAAGAAAAGTCTAAATGTTGATATATTCATGAGACATGTCATATCTCTCCTGTTACCACTTTGTAATTTACTGCATGTCAGGGAATTACTACAGGCAAATAAGTCAATGGAAACAAGACCAAAAAAAAAAAAAAAGCAGAGCTACTTGAAATTAAAAATTAATACAGGAAATGTTGTTGAAGAAAATCACTCTCTTTCTCTCCATCCAACTCATCTCAATAGGGAGACCGTTGTGGGGAAAACAATAGGAAAAAGGAGTCGTATTAGATTAGATTAGAATTCTTTATTGGCTGAGTGTGATTGGACACACAAGGAATTTGTCTTTGGTGCATATGCTCTCAGTGTACATGAAAAGAAAAGGTACACTTATCAAGAATCATAAGATACAACACTTAGTGATAGTCATAGGGTACAAATAAGCAATCAAATTATATTAGGAAACAACATAAACTGTAAGGATACAAGCAACAGAGTTCTAGTCATAAGCGGGAGGAGATAGATGATAGGAAGGATGAGAAGAAGAATAGTAATGCAGACTTAGTAAATAGTTTGACAGTGTTGAGGGAATTATTTAGCAGAGTTTATTTATAATTATTTATAATTATAATTTATAATGATTTAGCATTTGGGGAAAAAAAACTGTCCTCATGTCTAGTTCTGGTATGCAATGCTCTGTAGCATCATTTTGAGGGTAGGAGTAGAAACAATTTATGTCTAGGATGTGAGGGGTCTGTAAATATTTTCACAGCCCTCTGTTTGCCACCTTGTGTTTTTTTTTTTTTTTTTGTAAAAATAACGGATAATTGCGCCTTTTGGACGCAGGAAGGCTCATATAAGATTCCCATATAAGATTCTTTCCTTTTACAACTGAACAGTGACCACCTTCAACTTTTAAAAGCACCACAAAGTCTTAACTGTGCATATCCCTTCCTTCCTGCAACATGTTGCCTTTCCTGATTATAATCCATTCATTTTCATGGGCAAGGCGCTAAAGGATCGGGGAAGGGAGATGTTCTACGTGCTCTGACATTTCCTACCCCTTATCTGTGTGTAATGAAATTATCAGTGTTCTCATTAGCTATATCACTGCCTAATCCTGCCTTTGAATTCGGCTAAGCTCACGGTCTCCAGGATGCCTAGCAGTAGCAAGGTTAATTGTCTTTTGGGTGCGAGAGAGAAATCTACTGTAGCAGCTTCTAAATTGCTGTCTTTCATCTTAATTGAATTGTCTTTGTTTTCGCCTTAAATGGAAGCCGGTTGGGTTCGTCCTTTGGTACATCATACCTTGATTGCCACGTTGAACGAATCATTCATGGATACAGGGGGATTGCGATGGCTTGCCAGGTTTAAATGTTGGCTTGTCAGAAGGGAAACAGGGAATACTGTGAGCTCGGAGAACAGCAGGGTGTGTCTTGCTTCCTTCCGTAGCATCTCCTAGCAATGATCTTAGAGCAAAACGAGGCGATCACCAAATGGCAACTCTGAAAGTAAGCAGAGATGCAGCTAGTCTAAATTCCCTTCAAGTAAGTTGTCTAATACTCTGCAGAACATATCAATTAAGATAAGCTAACAGGGCCACACCAGTCGCCCAGTGGCATCAAGTAAAATGAGGCAGCCTGGAGGGATTTGATTTAAATCAATTCAGTTTAAATCACAGTGTAAATCACGATTTAAATCACTAGCAAAAAGGCTTGATTTAAATCAACTCGATTTAAATCACAAGTTTTAAAGAGCGGCTGTCATCTCTGACAGTTGACTCACCGACAGTCCCAATATTGCAGAACAGACAGCCTCCTGCGGCATCACTAAGCTCCGTTTCAGGCTGAATAAAGTGAATTATTCATGCATCTTAAACAGAAAACTACCTTTAGATAGATTTTTATTCCAAAAGCATTTTATTAAAATAAATTTGATAAAAATAAAAATCCGATTTAAATTTAAAAAACCCATTTTTTTTTTTTTAAAATCGTCGATTTTTATCCACCCTGGTGGCAGCCAGTTCAGGCTGTTGATGCTGGAGAATGATGGTCAGCTGTTGTCAGACAGCAGGCTGGGTAGCGCAAGTGTGTGGCAATTTCTATGTTTGTTTGTTTGTTTGTTTGTTTGTCACAATTTCTATACCGCCCCATCTCCCAAGGGACTCGGGGCGGTGTACAGCCAAGTAAAACATATATACAATATATCCATAAACCAAATTAAAATTAATTAAATTAAGGCTGAAATTTTTAAAACAAACAATTAAAATTTAGACTAAAATTCCAGCAGTTTCCAGCTTTTCCAGCAGTTCTACTGTTGAGGGTGAAGGTTCATTCTCTGAACTTGTGGGTTGGTTGGGATCCCCTAAACTTTGCCAAAGATGTTACCTAGCCTGGTAAGGAAACCAACCCACAACCTCGGGGAAATGAACCTCCACCCTCATCCTACATCCGAGCTACAGATACTCGCCACTATTGCAAAGTTCTACTGTTAATGCACAATTTAAGGGCCATGTTCTGACCCAGACTTAGCAGAATCACGAAATAGGCTTTTGTTCCTGCAAAAAATCATTTTTATGTGGTTGATGTGAATTCTTCTCATTCACATCCAGAAAAGTCCCGGAAGTAAACCTTTCAAGGTTTTATTGCAAAAACAGACCTTATCAATCCTTTGATAGTTGCCAGGCTGAGTTTCCAGTCAAAATACTTGGCAAGGAGTCTCTGTGAGGCACAAAATCAGATAAGCAAATCTTCACAATAATGAGTGAACTAATTGTCTCCTATAAACACCTCTATCCTTTTGCTCCTATTTATTCCCTATGGCAGGGGCCATTCAGTGTCCACTTGTGCTTTTACTTCCGAGTCGACCCCTGCTCCTTAGTTGTTCCCTTCTCCTGTCAGCTCTGCACATACGCACATCTGAAACAAGTTCCAGCTGTTCTTCCCCACTGATCTCTGACTCCGAAGGCAGCTGATACTGTCGGAGGACCCCGGCCCCATATCTTCGTTTGATGCAAAGCACCCATCAGAGCCTTCCCCCAACTCCAGGACTGGCCCAAGATCCTCCCCAACCTCCTCACTATTCAAGCCTGCCACCAGCTCCACTGGCTGCTGGTGGGCCACAACAGGCCAGTTCATTCTGTTTCTGTATTAGACTTGCAATTCAGAAAATACCTTGTCTTTCGTTTTAGGTACTAAATGTACATGTGTATAAAGTGGGGAGCTTTGGACAGTACAGTAAAAGTAGTCCTCATTTAGCTAATGTTTAAGACAACCATCTGCCCTGTTGCACTGTATGGCACTGAATGCTGGACAGCAACAGCAAGGACCAAAGGCCATCTCCATGACATGGAAATGTGAATGCTCTGTTGGATATCGAGCATCTCCCTTCTTGACCATCTCACAAAATGACACCATTTGACAACATTTTGGTGTGGCACCAATTATAGAGAAGGCCGGCTCTGCTGGTTATGGACATGTCTTGAGAGTAGCATCTCCCACCATTGCCAAGACTGCCTACCAACTAGAAGTCAATGGCCGGCAACCTCGCGGGCACCCAAAACAGAGATAGCAAGATACCGTCAACAAAGATATGCGCCCTGGAGATGCAGCTGACTATGCAAAGTGGTGTTCAATGATCTGAAAAGGAAGAAGAAGATTTAGCTCATGTCTCATTTAGAAATCTTTCACAATTACAACCATGATGGAAAAAGTAATGCCCTCACATTTATGACTCTTGTAAGCAAAAGGAAGCTAAAGTCAGATTGTAACCACAGTTGCTGTTTCACTCAGCAACTGTTTCAATTAGCAACCGGGTTACCAAATCCCAACTGTGGCTGCTAAATGAGGACCAGCTGCATTGTGTGGGAACAGAAGCATCTTTGTGCGGATATTGGGAAGAGAAAAGAAGAAAAAACAAAGTAAGCCCATGACAATAGGATTCAAGATGCACAACTGAATTTCATTTATTGATTTCAGCTTGGTCTTTTGTTGTCTTGAAATTCTGTAAAAAGGAAAACATTTTTTCTGTATAAAAGTACCCATTTCTTTCCTCTGGCCTTTCTTGCACCCTTTAGAATACCTAATATTAAACATGTACATTATTTAGGAGGGGAGTTTCTTGGTATTATTACAGCTATTCAGAAAATTAAGTGAACAACTCCATTAAAAACTAAAGACATATTTTAATCACTGCTTAACGTGAGTTCTCAGCTGCTAACCTGAATAAGATGGGTTTTGTCAGTTTGAAATAATCTAGTGGGAACAATGCCTCATGGGATGTAATCCCTTTTTATTAAAAATGGGTGAGAGAGAAGCAAATACCTTTTTTTTCTGAATAGCTCTGAGCTGACATTTGTAATAATAAGATAATATTCTATAGCTGAGATGTCTCATTGGTACATCGCAAAACTGAATGAGATTGAGATTGGTACGACGATAAATGTCAAACATATTGAATAGATAAGGCATAGCTCACCTGAGTTGCTTTGGGAAATTCTCCAGCTCCTCTCTCCACTTTCCCCATGACAGACGTGTAGCTAAAAACAACAACTTGCTTTGCCAACTTGTCATGGTTGAATCTCAATCACCGTGTTCGCTGTGCTTTCCAGATCTTAGAGGTTGCATTGATGTGAAGTGTCAGTATGAAAAAAGGTACCATAGTTTGTGGAACGTTCTGCGTTGAAGGATGCAACGAAGCCCTGAAATAACAGAATAAGAGAGTTGGAAGGGACCTTGGAGGTCTTCTAGTCCAACCCTCTGCTCAAGCAGGAGATCCTATACTGTTCCAAACAAGTGGCTGTCCAATCCGTTCTTGAAAGCCTCCAGTGATGGAGCACCCACAACTTCTGAAGGCAACTTGTGTTCCACCGGTTGTTTGTTCCCACCATCAGGGAAATTTCTCCTTAGTTCTAGGTTGCTTCTCTCCTTGGTTAGTTTCCATCCATTGTTTCTTGTCTTGCCTTCTGGTGCTTTGGAGAATATGTTGACCCCCTCTTCTTTGTGGCAGCCCCTCAAATACTGGAAGACTGCTACCACGTCACTCATAGTCCTTCTGTTCCCTAGAATAGACATACCCAGTTCCTACAACCACTCTTGATATGTGTTAGCCTCCAGCTCCCAGTCCCAGCCCCCTAATCATTGTTGTTCTTTTAGCAAACTCTTAACCCTCCTAGGTAAGCCAGACAGGAAACACAAAACCCAATACTATTTATTGTAAAGCTACATTAACCGAATCTTACAAGTCTGAAGGTACAAACGTCCCACTGTCATTTTTATCTGCTGAGCCATAAGGCTGGGTTTTGTTGCTAAGTTTCTTCCTCTGGCTGTTAATACACTGGGGGTTCCTGAATCTCTTCTCTGGATTGTTTCCTAGCAACATCTCTTTCTCTTGTCCCCCAAGGTCAGCCACACATTCCCTTACACAAACAAAACATCCTCTTCTGAAAACAAAGTTACGCTTCTGTGGGAAGCTTTGCAATGAAAACTAGCCAGGGATATATGAATCATGTAAGTGGTGCCCAGTGAACAACTGTTCGGCAACTATTTGGAATCATGATGCTGGTGAATGAAGAGACTTACTGCTGATCCTCAAGGTTGTGGCTGTTGCAATTTCCCTGTGGTCATGTAATCATGCTTGGCATCTGACTCACAGCTACAACCATCATAGCATCTTGTGGTCACATGGTCACCATTTACTAATTTCACTGCAGGCTTCCTACAAACAAAGGCAATGGAGAAGCTGGCAGGAGGTTACCAAGGGCAATAATGTGATGATGATGAGGATGATGATGAGGATGATGAAGATGAGGATGAGGATGAGGATGATGATGTTATCCATTCAGTCATGTCTGACTCTTGGCGATTCTATGGGCCAAGTTTCTCCACATCTTCCGATCTTGTGCTGCATTTTTGAGTTAACCGAAGAACAGAGCTGGAAGGGACCTTGGAGGTCTTCTAGTCCAACCCCCTGCTTAGGCAGGAAACCCTATACCCTTCCAGACAAATGGTTGTCCAATCTCTTCTTAAAAACTTTCTATATTGTGTCATGCCTAATGACCACAAGGGGTTCAACTAATAAGGGAAATTGGAACTGATGGAACTGCTGTCTTTTGTTGTTGTTGTTGTTAGTGGCAAAGTCGTGTCCGACCCATTGTGACTCATCACAAATGTCTATTGGTTTGCCTGCCTGCTACCTATTACTTACTTACCTCTATCGTCCATCCATC
>JAEANM010015524.1:0-13589 GCA_017656035.1 Myanophis thanlyinensis
TATTATTATTTACCATAGAGGCTTCCCAGACACATATGTTCTAGACCATGGCAGAATTCCATGTGTAAACTACAAATGAAATTATGATGTATTTGGTGCATTTGTATCAGAATGTCTTCAAAACGCTGACACTTTAATGAATGCCAACAGGAAATAGAGGAGATAATGAAACAGAAGTGTCAGACTCTTTCCAGCTCCTTTTTGCAGCTGACAAACCTGAGTTCCTTTTGTGTCAAGGAAAGGAATCTCAAAACCTGTCATTCCTGAACAATTGTAGTTTTTTTGGGGGGGAGAGGGAGGGGGAGAATATGTGTATGCAGGGAACACCTTTGACATTGCTTCTGTTTTCATTTATATTCAAAATTAGACACACTGATGTAGTATTCTGGAGAGCCAAATTGTCTTCTGCTCCTGTACAGGATATGGACAGCCTTTGGTGGCACTGGGATTAGATAATGTCTGTAAAATGTATTGTTTTATACAGAGGGATAATTTGGGTGTGTTTGTGCGTGCACGCACAATATTGTGTTATGTGGTTTTCTCTTCCTTTTGGTCTGTTTGTACGATGCATAAGTTCATACCAAGTAAGAATACTGTTATGACAATTTCTGAGGCTTTGTAAAGGAGAACAAGACAGGAAGCATATCTGTTGCATTTCCCTCAGCACCAGAGGGATGGAAATAGCCTGTATTACCATTCATCAGATACTGCTCCTCATCTTGCAGTTTTTTCAAAGGGTCATTAGAGGGAAGAATGGTGGCATCTTTCCTGTTACATGGCTGAGCACGGTTGGATTGGGCCATTTATCGTTTGCTCAGTCAATGCCAGTTAAAGCTCATGAAATCCGTGCAATTGAGTGCACTTTTTTCACCATTGATTCAAGGTTACTGACTCACTTTTATTGTCAGTCCACAGCTATAGCTCAGAGAGGCCAAACCTACTGGTGGAGGTCAGAGAATTCAGTAGGATATGGACTGAAGCAAAGACTTCAAGATGTCTGACACAGTGGGGTTTTTTTCTCACAGATTTGAGGCATTCTTCTTTTCCTGGGATTTATGAGTTTTTAAACCGGAACAATCAAACATGTAAGCAAACCATTTATTTATTTATTTTTGTCTCTAAATGCCCAGTGATGGCTATCAGTGCTAGATGCAACTTTGACACAGGTGAACAAATACAGTCAATTCACAATCTGCATTTTAAGTCAGATTTTAAGCAAGAGATTACTTGTCTGAAACTCCTGGCTTAATTTTGAGACTTTCTCACTTTTTTACACACACACACACACACATCCTCTGCTTTTTGTAACATCTTAGTTTGGAAGACAGCTTTTCCTTTTGTGCAATTTAGATTGGTGCTAGTAAAGCAATTAACGCAAGTATGAATTCACTTTTTTTTTTCACATTGACCAAGTATCGAAGTTATTGTTGTCAGATCAGGTGCTACTCTTGGCCATAAATTCAATGGATTGGAGCCAGTGATGTCCATGAGAAGTGTTCAAAATATTCTAGTTGGTTGGCTTAGCATCATGATCAAATCCCCACCCATTTGTACAAGCACGTGGCCTTGATGCATGTACAAAGGAGTGGGATTGCAATCTCACTGCCATGATAACCATCTTGTCTATTTTTCCCTCTGTTTCCCATTTGCAAACATCACTGAGTAGAGTATATATTTTGTATGCAGAAAGTTCTGGATTCAATTTCTGGCAATGTGAAGCGGAGCTGGAAAACTTTCTGCCTGGTGGGGCACCTGAGATCAGTGCTGACAATCCTAGGCCAATCAATAGCCATTCCCTAAAGTTAAACCTCCCTCATTAAACTAGATGTCATTTCAGGGAGCAACATTTATAATGAAACTCTTGTAGGCACACCAATGATATTTAAGCCCTTAGAACACGTAGCTGTGGAATGATCAGAGGGCAGAATTCATGGCCCTGTTTATACTCCATACCCATTGCTAAACATGCACATGGTCTACATTTACACAAGGAATGATCTTTTAAAGCTGATTATTTGTTCCATTTTCTAAAGGTTGCATCAACATGAGTGAACAGTATCATACTTCCCAACCAAAGGGAACTGAAATTGAAATAAAGGCAGAGGATTAAAATAAACATTCCTTCAGTAGATAGTTACGTTTCTGCTGGCTACATGGTTACTTCGATGATGTTCTTTTGCCAATATAATAAATACAATTTATTTCAGGTTCTTCTCTTTTAAAAAACAACAACCAGCCTATTCTACAGTCCTGGAATCTCCTAGTGGTCTCCTATCCAAATGCCAACTAGACCTAACTTCATATTCATTTTTTTTCCACAATCAGCCAAGACTGTTGCTCTAATTTCAAAGGCCTTTAATTGATTTGGAATGCTCAGAATGCAATTCCTACATTTTTATACTTAACTGCTGCTTCCCATTAAACAGTATTGTTCCCCCTTTGGTACAATGTGATGGCTCTGGTTAGACCATGTGAAATGAGTGGGTGGTCTAATTGTGGCCAGTGGCAGCCTATTGCCTATGTATGAAAACGCCTTCAGAACTGACACTAATCAGGATCCTTGTTTGCAGTCTTATTAGAAAGATTAAGGCATGAATGGATATGGAGAAAGCAGTGCCTCTTGGGTCTAGAGGTGGCCTCTGTAGAATAGGACTGGGGGGCAAAGCTCACGAAGACAGCAACTATACCCTTTCGAGCCACACCTGTTTACTTTCCCATTTCCAAGAATATCATTCTTTTCCCAAGAGAGACAGACAGCGAGAGAGAAATAAAATGGCACACTTTTTGAAGAAGCTCTAAAAAAGTATAATGACTTTAAATGGGAGTTTCTCATTGGATCATGACTCTTTATTTAACATAGTAGTTTAATGACTCCTAAAGGAAATGATTATGTCTCTTTGTTCTTAAACAAATAAGTTGTATGTTCTTTATCCTCTGTAGTAGTTGATAATATGATAGGTACAGCTCTAAGGAATAATTATACTAAATGGCCCTACATACCTCAAAAGACAGAATCCATCTATTATGTAGAATTCCCAACAGAAATCTTAGAAATCTTATATGCATTGATTACTATTTAGCATTAGAAAGACTTTAGCAAGCTGACTTCACAAAAGAGGTAGGAACTATTTGCATTAACAAATAGGCAACACAGGCCTCCTAGTAAATATGTGATGGTGGGCTAATGCAATTAATACAGTTATGTTTGTTAATTAGTATTTGCTGACTGCCAAATGAAGATTCCCTATTAGAAGGCAAACTTGTATTCTTGATTAAGAATAGGATCATCTTCAGCAACAAACGTGGGTCCTCTTTTGATCTAATTAAAGCTGCCAGAGAAGAAGCAGCTAAAATGTGTGGTATATTTATATATGCAAAAGACTGATATTTGGTTATTAGCGTAGACCAATGAGAATAAAATCTAATTACTTACTACACAATCTTTATTAATGTATGCACTGTCTTTCTGTTAAGGACAAAAATTTTATGGGGATAGACTGTCCATGAAAAATTTTATGGGGATAGACTGTCCATGAAAATCGCAAATCTGAAAATAATTTTTCATTCAAACATTCCAGTAAATATGTTCTCCCAAGCTGCAGTGATAATCTATTTTAGGGTACTAATTTGATTCCTTTTTGCCTAACAATATAGTTGTATAATGTATGTGTGTAAGATAAAGTTTTATTTGTAGATCATCTAGGAAAGTTCTGCTATTGTCCCAACATCTGTGTTTGTAGTTGTATCATGAAACAATCCACCTACACACACACACAGAGAGAGAGAGAGAGAGAAAGAGAGAGACATACTAGTCAGAGAAATCAAGTTAAAATTCAACATTCTCAGAAGTAACTTTGTTTTGATGCTGAATCATATATCACTTCAATATTTCCTTTGTCTGGTTTGATTTCTTGTTTTATCTTGCTGAGAATTCTTCAGCCTTTTCAGTTTTAATACGTAGCAGGGTTATTTAGGAAAATTGCCTTCAACAAATTTACCCCTGTCGGATAAGGTTGAAAATCTGTACAGTTATATGGAAATAACATTTCAGAGAATTCAAAATTCAAGAAATTCAAGAAACATCAACAACCTCAGATATGCAGATGATACCACTATAATGGCAGAAAATGAAGAGGAACTAAAAGAGCCTTTTGATGCAGGTGAAGAAGGATAGTGCAAAAGCTGTGTTGAAACTCAACATTTAGAAACCTAAGATCATGGCACCCGACCCTCTCAATTCATGGCAAATAGATGGGGAAGAAATGGAGGTAGTGACAGATTTTATTTTCCTGGGCTCCAAGATCATTGCAGATAGGAACCACAGCCAAGAAATTAAAAGATGCTTGCTCCTGGGGAGGAAAGCCATGGCAAAGCTGGACAGCATATAAAAATGCTGTTACCCTGCCAACAAAAGTGCATATAGTCAAGGCTATGGTTTTCCCAGTTGCAATGTATGGCTTTGAAAGTTGTACGATAAGGAAGGCTGAACATCAAAGAATTGAGGCCTTTGAACTATGGTGCTGGAGAAGACTCCTGTGAGTCCCTGGACTGCAAGGAGAACAAACCAGTCAGTCCTAGAGGAGATCAACACTGACTGCTCTTTAGAAGGCCAGATCCTGAAGATGAAACTTAAATACTTTGACCACCTAATGAGAAGGAAGGACTCACTGGAGAAGAGCCTAATGCTGAGAACGATTGACCAGCCCAATCTTCTCTCCCAGATTTTTCCCTTCTTTCCTGGACTGTTTGGCAATGAGGAAGCAAATATGTTAGCTCTTTTAAAAAATGTGGTTCCTTCTTATTTGAGTAACAGTCTCCTTAAGGCTTCTCCTTAGGTGTTTGTTAGAAAGCAAAAGTTTATCAGTGACTTATAATTTTTGTGGCTCTATGTGCTTTCGGACATGACTTTGTGAATTTGAGCTGCCTCATTCATCAACTTTTAACAAAGTCCAGGTGACAGGGAATGTCAAGATAAGCCCTTTATATTGAACGTTGTATCTATATCAAAGAACATCAGAGATGTCTGGATGGTGTCTTTTATCATTTATACTTCTCCTATTTATTTTCTCCACATTTTTCCTATTATATAAAATCTACTTAAGGAGAACAAAAAGAGAATAATCACTAGGGTAGACTGTGGACTGTAAAAATATTTGGAAGAAATGTTTCAAAACTTTCATAAGAATATCATTACCCTACACATTAAAACAGATCCAGAAGAGGATCCTGAAGTATTATGAAAGTGATTTAAATCTTCATCACCTTCAGTCCATGTAGGGCTTCCTAGGGCTAATGTGGCTTCCTCCCCCATCCCAACCCCCAAAAAAGAAACTCATAACCCACTAGCCCAAGTCTGAGCAAATTGCAGCACGAAACTACAAGTAGAAGATGGGTTGTAAAAAAGCTAAATTGCTACCTTCTGTGGTGTTGAATAATACAAAGTAGCATCAAAATTACTATTCCACTTCCCAGGTCAGATGGCATCTTTAGGACAATGCACACACAAACAAAAGAACAGAAGTCTGAGTTGTGATACCATGGAGCTGTTTTCTTTATTTTGAGAAAAACTTCAATCCTGTGATTACCACTGGAAAAAGCAAAGGATATGTTGCTGTTGTGCTTCTTTCATTATTATTATTTCTCTTTTTTATCTCTTGGTCCTTTAAAAAAAACATGAAATCCATACTTAGAAAAATAAAAGTATTTCAAACTTTTTTTTTGTCTGCTTGTTTTAAAGAATATTTGGGGCTTGGAGCTTGGGAGACACAGATTTTCAGTAAAGTTTGAGCCAATGGCCACTAATTCTCAGAATTAGAAGGGAAAAAATGCAATATTTAAACTTTAAAAAATTACGAATTCGATTTTGTTGAATCTAAATGGCTGAAGAGCAAATGTTTACCTTTTTCCTCTAGACATGGACTTCCTGTAGGTAAAACATAATGATAGAAGAATCCATTACCTTACTTATATAAATAAGGGAAACACAACCTAGGAACTCTCTAATCAGTCTTTTGAAATTGACTCAAGGGACTCTAGCAAAGAATAAGGCTGTTTCTCCTTAGTTTTTGTACATCTTGCATCTTCTAGGATCCTCTAACCATGATCGTGTTGATATAACAATGAGGACAAACTTTAGATTACTCCAGGAATGGCTATGGTGATGCTAAAACGGACTATAAAACAATAGTAGGGAATTAGTCCAACTCAGGTTCTCTAATAAAATACTGAGAACCACTTCTCATTTTTTTAAAAATTATAATGTTAACCATAGAATCATGAGAAATGAAACTTCAGAAGAAAGCAAATGAAGGAAACAGGAAAAGCTATCAACATATAGGGATGGGTAAAAAACAAGCACTCAATCCTGTAATTTTTCTGAAATATGAATAAATATCTGCGACTGTATTTTTAGCCCACAGAGAATAAGAAGTGGTTCTCAGCACTTTACAAATCTTCCATCGGGAATCATCTGTTGCTTCCATTTTTCTACTTTGATCTTTTCTATCTTTTTTCTGCTAGAGACCCAAAAATGGGACGGGGGAATTTAAGACAAAGTAGTTGCGTGCCATCATGCCTCCTCCTTTTGTTTTTGACTGATAGGATTAGAAGTCATTCATCTGAAAGCACCCAAACACATCAAAACCTAATAAGAAGACTTGCAAAAAGGAATGTTTGTTTTACCCACCCAGTCAAAAGAGAATCTTACAGCCTAGTTTTTTGAACAACACAATTTTTTTGCAAAGAATTTTGACAGGAAAATTCAAAAAGTGTGAATTGTATTTTACCACTGTGTCTAGTGCTACAAGGATATAACTGGCTTTGGTGAAGCCCTATTCAATATACTAATTTCTCCAGCATCACTGAGAGATACTAAAATATCCAAAGTTAATGAACATGAAGCAATGTGGCAGTGTCACATTCCACATTAGTAAAACTGCGGAATCCATGGCTTTTCAAAAGACATGGACTCCACCTATATCAGCAACAGCAAAATATGGTCAGAGGAAAAAGAGCCAGAGGTTCGTCTATCTCAACATTATGTTGTCTCTGCAAGATATGAAGAAATATCAAGTGATTGCTATGTGAAGGCATTTGTGATAATTATTACAGTCCATGAAAAATGTCTGTGGACAGAGGCCAGGAAATAGATTGCTACATTGACCTCAATAAAAAAATTAAATAGCAGTAGGTCTATAACCCAACCTCCCACAAGGACAGCTGTGTAAGAACAATATTCAGATGAGCAGAAATTCACTGCAGGAACTCCGAACTTCAGAAAAAGGAAACAGGCTGCCTATACAAAATCTTCCCACAAATTGGATACCCACATGGATATCAAAAAGGTTCTGACTATTTAATCCACTACAATACTATCACACATCAAAAAAGTGTCAGAAAGAAACAAAGGACTATTACAACTATACAGCATTTCTGTAACATACAAGCCAACTAAAGCCAAAACACTTTAACACCTTAACCTTAACCAAAACACCTTAAGTAACTTACCACCCAGTGTTACTCTGTGGGAGGAGGGGGAGGGTGTTTCAATAAATTTTATAATTTTATTAAATTATTAAATTAAATAAACCCAAAAGACCAAATAGTCTAAGAAGAAAAAGAAAGGAGTAATCCACAACAGGATTGTTCAAGGATTGTAATAGCATTTATGTAGGATAGACAGGAAGACTAGCAGAGTGCAAACATGAACATTAACTAGCAGTCAGAAGACACAATGAAAACTCCTTAATCTTGCCACACATGGACAAAAACAATGATAGTTCCAAATGGGAAAATGTGAGCATCCTTGGAATTACTTTGATTAAGATAGTTCCCAAAACACCAGGGAAATTCCTGAAAGTTTGGCATTCAGACAAATCCAGACTATCTATAGACACATATAGTTGTTGCACTTACACACCATTCAGAAAAAATAATAAAAAGGTTAAGAAGGAAGAAAAAAGACCATATCACATGTCTCCAGCAGTCAACTTTCAGATAAGCAAAGATTAATAACACAGAACAAGCAAGCAAAAACAATATTCTACTCATGGAACTACCAAGGAAAAAAAACCCCACCCCCATCAACACTGGCAAGACAAGACAAGACAAGAATATCAACAGGGATCAAAACTCTCCTCAGTAGCTTTCATGATGATAGCTAGTTGGGTGATGAAGCATCATCAAGGCAAACAACCAAGCTCAGAGAGCACTAAGGACTCCACAGTTCAACCCTGTTGAACAGCAACATATATTCTCCTCTATTGATCATGAACTTTCATGTCTGCATAAATAATCTTTCCAGTAGGGAAGATAAAATTCCCTCATGGTTACTATCCCTGTCTGTGTTTCCTTAATATATCTGCTAATCTTCAGCTTAATGTGAGAAGAAATCAGGCTCATATAATTCAATTACAAAATTTAAAAAAATACCAACTTTGCCATTATATACCAGTCTAACAAACTTCAGTGATAATATGGCACACATAATCACCCTCAATTAAGGTTAACTACAAACCGTAGCAATGGTGGTAGACTTTAGGAGAAACCGTCCCATACTACTACCTCTTACAATACTACAACACAGTATCGACAGTAGAATCCTTCAAATTTCTAGGTTCTATCATATCACAAGCCCTAAAATGGATGCATAATATCAAAAACATCATCAAAAAAGCACAATAAAGAATGTTCTTTCTGCGCCAACTCAGAAAGCTTAAACTGCCCAAGGAGCTGCTGATCCAGTTCTACAGAGGAATTATTGAGTCGGTCATCTGCACTTCTATAACTGTCTGGTTTAGTTCTGCAACCCAACAAGACAGACACAGACTACAGAGGATAATCAGAACTGCAGAAAAAACAATTACTACCAACCTGCCTTCCACTGAGGACCTGTATACTGCATGAGTCAAAAAGAGGGTTGGAAAAATATTTAAGGACCAGTCACATCCTGGACATAAACTCTTTCAACTCCTACCCTCAAAAAGATGCTATAGGGCACTGCACACAAGAACAACTTGACACAAGAACAGCTTTTTCCCAAACGTCATCACTCTGCTAAACAAATAATTTCCTCAACACTGCCTAACTATTTATTAAGTCTGCATTACTATTATTTTCATCGTTCCATCACCCACACACCACACTATGACTATAAATAATAATAATAATAATTTATATTGATTATTGTCTCCTAGTATGAGTTGACTGCTTATTTGTACTCCATGACTATCATTAAGTGTTGTGTCTTATTATTCCTGATGAATGTACTGTTTCCTTTAATGTACACTGAGAGCATATGCACCGAAGAAAATTCCTTGTGTGTCCAATCATACTTGGCCAATAAAGAATTCTATTGTATTCTATTCCTAGTTAATGAGAGTTTATCTAGCATAGTATTGTTTCATTGTGTGAACCATTTTCTGACATGTTAAAATTACATAAATTATATTTATCAGGGTAGGTGGATGTGCTTTTGATTATGTGCCATTGAGTTGTTTCAATTCCTAGTGACCTCACAGATTTTCTTCATGGGAGTCTGTTTCAGTCCTTCACTTCTCCAAAGGACTAGGTCTTCCTATAATGTGTCCAAAGAAGAATAATTTGTAGCCTGATCGAGTCAGAACTTTTGGTTGATTTGTTGATTGGCTCATCTTGGTTTTCTCAGGAGTCTTCTCCAACAGTTCAAACATTATCAATGCTCTTTCTGTTCTTCAAATCCAATTTTTGCTTTCACAGAATGCCATAGGAACACCAGTGGTTAAATTATTTTGAACTTTGTAGACATAAAACATTATGGCATCTAAATATATTTTCCAAGCTCTTCATGACTGTTCTACCAAATTCCAATAGAAGAGAATATATATAGCTCAAAGTTGAATTGTGGAGTCCTTTTTTTAACCAAATACTAATATGTGACATATTTTCTTACTGCTTTTTTCCCTTGCCATGGATAGTTAATCCTAAAAGGCAGAAGCTATCTACCATTTGATATCTTCATTGTCAGTTCTAAAGCTGGTCGCTGTACAAGTTGTCATAAGTTTGGTATTTATATTTAATTTCAGTCCCAATTTTTCACTGTGCCCCTTGACTTTTATTACCAGAGCTCACAGATCCTTTACATTTTTGGCTATCAAACTAGAGCCATCAGCATAATGCAGGTTATTGATGTTTTTTCTTCCAGTTTTAAAACCACACTCATCTTCTTCCAATCCAGCTTCCTTTAATATATATTCAGTACGTAGGGTGAATAAATAAGGGGAACATATAAACCCTTGTGTCATTCCTTTGACAGCCTGGAACCCATCTGTTTCATTATATTCTGCCTTTAATGTGACTACCTGACCTGTACATGGGTTTCACATGAGGAAAATGAGATGGTCTGGGATTCCCATTTTTTTAAGTACCTACTTGTGATCAACATAATCAAAGGTTTTTCTATTCTTTTTTGTATCCTTTGGCTTTCTCAAACATGCAAACCAGCAATAATTTCTGGTGTTTCTCAACCATTTCTAAAAGCAGTTTGAACAACTCCTATTTTTTTTCAACCTATTGCTCTAATCTATATTGGATGCTAGCCTATGCAATTAAGGATATTGTACAATAGTTTGCATACACTGTTAAGTCCTTTTTTGTCCTGGAATGTAGATTGATCTCCTCTAATCTTTGATTACTGTTTGTTCTCTAGATTTGCTGGCACAATTTGGTTAGACTATTATTGTTTTCTGTTGTTTGCTGCATTTCCATGAATATTCCATCAGTTCCTGTAATCTTCCAAATTGGCAAGGTCCAATGTGCTGATATAACTTTTCTAGTAGTGCTAGTTGTTGTAAATAGAGAATATCTTCAGTGTTGACATCTTACTGCACTGTATATCAATATATCCATTTCATATTTAATCTTCATTCAATCAGTTACTGTCTGTCCATTGGTATCCTTTTAATAAACCTATTGATTGGAACCTGTTTCTGAGTTCAGAGATCTTTTGAAAATGTTCCTTATTTTTCCATGTCCACTTCCACCTTCAAAATTTCTACTGTTGTAATCTTTCTTCTTGTTTTTTCTAAGAATCCCCTTGAACTCTCCTAATATTTTTGTCTTTCTTGGCTTCGGTTTTTCTTTTCTTCTTGGAGATCTTCAGTTTGTTCTGGCACCCAATTTCCCTTACACTTGTTCATCTTTGGCAATCTCTTTTCACATTCATCCATAATGACTTCTTTAAGTTTATTCCTCATTTCTCCTGGTTCACTATCAATGAGGTCCAGGAATTGCTTTGAAAATTTATCCTTGGAAATGGAGGATATATACTCTAGATCATATTGAGTATGAAAGTGGTTAGCTTTCTCTTTTTTGTTTCATTTGCAACTTGCACATGACCAGTTCATGATAACTATGAAGAAATCATTGGAATGGCAGAAATTGTGAATTTTTTTCTGCTATACTTTGTATTCCTAAAACTAAATTACATTTTTCCTCATTATTTCCAATATTGGATTACCTCTTATCCCTCAATTACTATAAAATAAAAGAGCATAAATAAAAAATGCCTTTGGACATAGATAATATCTGTGAATTGATTGTGGGGTTCAAGGTAACTATAATGAGGAATTGTTCCTGTGTTTGTGCTTCATTATTACTTTGCAAAACTAATTTGATCATGGTTTGAAGAAATCACAAAAATCTATGTTTTGGAACTAGCAGTTATGTTGATTAGTGAACCTATTTCAATTGCAAGTTTTTTTCTGATCTCTGATCAAATTATTCAAACTGATTTAGAAAATCAGATTGATTCAATTTGGTTTGCTGGGAAATTTCAGAAAGAGGACTTCTGTGCCTGAACAAAGCTTTCAGAATCATTAGACCTATCTGATTTAGTTTGATTATACAGTTTGACTTTTCATTTGGTTTTGGGAGAACAATCTATATTATGACATAAACTAGGTTAAGCCCAAACTAAGTAAAGATTAATTGGCATAGAAGAAATAATGCTACCGGGTTTATGCAAGTGAAAATAGTGACATACAAAAGTTGAACTGATTCACTCCTAGTTGAGTCCCACCCCAAAAGAAAAGGAAGTAAGGTGTAGGAAAAGAAAGACCACAAGAAAATGTGATGTATTAGTATTTCTCTGCCAAAACAACAAAAAGAGAAATATTTATACTATTTTTCATTCACCAAAGCTCTGTAGCCTCTGCCCCTATCTGAAATTTGCAAAGTTTTTGCCTACAGCTACTTTAGTGATGCATGCCCTTTTATTCTAATCCTTCCCTTTTTCCCCTAGAAAAAAAAGGAGCCAGGAGTGTTAGCTTCCTTACTTTATATTTTGGCAATTTCCCTTTAACAAAAAACACATCAGCTATTGTTTAAAGTTTAGCAAGTTTCTAAGCACTGGCATTAGCTTTTATAACCATTACTCCCAAATACATACAATTAAAACATTAAAACATACCTAGAAAGGCATTTTTGTATACAGCCCCAATCAGAAATATGAACTAATTTGCCAAATAATACACTTTACCAGCAATTTCATTACATTCTTTAAAAATAATAATAATACACCTTTTAAAAAATACCTGGGCACCTCAGAGATATCTGAGGCACCAAATCATTTACAAATGACAAAGGAATAAAGCATGCAAAATATACATCTAAGAAACATTTCCCTCCTGTGTACTTGAGGTAAATGAGATTTAATCACAGCCAAATGTACTACCTTCCCTTCTTTCTCAAAACAATCTGGACTGCCACATTCTGGCAGCTCTGTTCCCTAGGCCTATGAACATTTTCTCCCATCACACCAGCTCAGCTAGTTAGTAATGAAGTATTCATTATCATTAGCAGATGCTATATACTTGTTTTAAATTGGTTGGAGATCACCTTGAGACCAAAATAAAAGGAACGGACAGGTGCTATCCGCGGCTCAGTTTTTGAATGCATCATCTTCCTCCTTTCCTGAAGAACGGAGCTGAAATAGAACTGAAAACAAACCTAGCCATAATTTTACAATGCTAGAAGGACGCATCCAAAACTATCCAGCTATTGGAAACCATTATGATTTAGACTAGAGCTTGGGAATAGGGTATATTTCTGAGTCTAAATTCTGATAATCTCCGGTCTAATTTTTCTTTCATGTATAATGCATCAATATCATTAAAAGGCTCTTTTTTTGTAAGTGTTCATACAACTAACAACTGAATCATGTTTGGGGGAGTGGGGCAAATCCTTAAACAAAGGACAATAGGAAAGAGAATAGGTGGGTAGGAGATACTGTTTTACTCTAGAAAACTTATTTTTAAAAAATGTTCTCCAATGCTAAGCATCTGATCATTTGTTTTGTTATTAATAATTCACATAAATCAATAAGAAGCTGAAAAACATGAAATCCTTCTCTTCTAAGCTTAAAATTAGCAGCTAGGAGAAAGCAGTAATAAATGGCTTCAGAGAATGCCAGGTACCAGAGAGTTAAAACACTTGCTCCTTGGTTTTCTTGGCTCCTATTTTAATTTGTGCACTCTCTCTCTTTTTAGACAGCTCTGTGAAGACAGCCTGGTTCGCTGCCTCACCATACTAATGAGACTCATCCATCTGCCTCT
>JAEANM010015525.1:0-13589 GCA_017656035.1 Myanophis thanlyinensis
TTTGCACCTGCGTGCTCGGGAGAACCTCTGGCCCAGAGACCGTGTGAGTGATGGGGGGATGGGAGAAGAGGGGATGAAGTGTTGTGTTGTTTTGGGTGGGAGATGGTTTTGCGGCTCCCAGGTTTTTTTCCCCCTTCGGAAACGGGTCCAAGTGGCTCTTTATGTCTTAAAGGTTGCAGACCCGTGTGCTAGCCTCATACGGAATGAAAAGGGAATTGGCAAAATTCCTGTCAAACATCAGTTCACATTGTCAAATAAGAAACAGATTTTGAAAGAATTATCAAGGGTGCTGACTTCTTTGCCCATGTTTCCTAGCTTCCATAAATATGAATGTTTATTTAATAATATGCTTCTTCCTCCATTTTCTAGGTAACCCAAAAGGTGCTATGCTGACTCATGGAAATGTGGTGGCTGATTTTTCAGGTTTTTTGAAAGTGACAGAGGTGAATACTCTATTTACTTTAAAACCTGACAACAAAATGAGCTATATAATTTTGGAAATAGAAACACCTACAAAATAGGAAACTGTTTTAGGTGAATGTGAGTCATGACTGTAATTTCCAATGCCATTGGTTTAAGTACTGAATTAATGCTTAATAGTAGCAAAAAATCCAATTATGATTTATTTTTTAATTTAAGAGGTTTTTTTCCTAACCAGAAGGATGGGTAAACAAACAAACAAACAAAGGATCATTCCAACTTGAGGCTTGGACATTGTTCAGGCAGACCCACAGAAATCAGTGTAACTAGTTAGTATTGCCTTAAAACTTAAGTTACTTTGAGTGGTATTTTTGAAGCATGACTAAATTTGGATCAAGTGCAGAAAGCAGTTTGGGGAAAAGAAAATGAATTTACAACCATAGCCATTAAATATCATTGCTGTCCACTTCAACAACAGGTATACTGTAAGTCTTCATTTTTTTTAAATGGGTCAGAGAAAATCAGATGTTACTTTCTGCCATGCTAGCTCTTTCAGCTCCCAGCTGATAATGGCCTTTCTACAATTATATTATGAGCACCTCAATCCACAGTATATATAAATTGATTTTCTGTAATAGAAAACTATATTTTAAAAAATATTAGTCATTTTAAAGAAAAAAATAGAAATGGAAAGGGAGTCCCTTCTATCTAAAATATTTTGTGAGCAGAGCAACAAACAGAAAGGGTTAATAAAGAATCCATGTAATTTAAAGCATAGAAGCATGAACAGGCATACAGAAAGCAAGGCTGTAAGGTTAATTTTATAACATTATATTAAAAGACTTGGAAGGATTCCCATCCCTTTAAAGGCTGACTGATAAACAGAATTTATTTGGCTATGAATTTTATGTTATATCTCATCCTCATAAAAACATTACATGCTATATTCTGTTTATGACTCAGAGATTGCCTTATGCTAATTGCGTTCAATCAGATTAACTGTGTTTTATTAAACAAGCTGCAGTGGCTTTGTTGAGACATACCACTAACCTATTTTGGATGGATTCACATAGTGCCCTAAGCCAGAATGAAACACAACATAAACCACTGCTTAGTTCCAATTATCAAGGATTTCATAGGAACCCTTTTCAGCCCTATCTCGTTATGTGACTGATCTGTCACTTGTAGATTATAGCTGATCCTGAGGATCAAACAGTTATTATAGGCCACATATTTCTTTCTGCTGGAGGATAAAGATAAGTCTTGCAGTCTGATATTGTAATTATCCAAATGCTAGCTGTTTTGGTTTGTTTTATTATTTTATTTCGTTTTATTTATTATTCATATGCCACTCACTCCCTACTAGAGCGACTCTGAGTGGCTTATGCTGAAAAGGGATCTTATTATCTTAATAACAATGTTTCAGTAAATTAATAGATGTTTCTATAAATAAATGAATATTCTATCTTTCCATTACAAATAGAGTGTCTACTAGCTAAATGGTCTGACTTGGTCTAGAATATGTTCCTAACCCATGCGGATTTCAGCACTGAAATTTGTGGCTTAGTAATTGGTAAATTTTGTTGAAAATGTTTAAAAGAGGCACTTCTTTGGGGAAAACTACAAGCAGCAAAAATACCTGAAGTGTTCTTGGGAGTGGGCATTTTGAGTTGGCATCAGAGATGCTTGAATAGAGGGCATGATCATAGTTTAGGTCTCAGAATACACCTGCCCAGGTGTCTGGAAAAGATTGGGAGGGGGGGGGGGGCTGAAGGCTAAAATATGTGCCGTGATTATTTCAAACTCTATTCCTTCCATAATTGTACAACTGTCTTAGTTGTCATGATGCAAATATGAAAGGGCAGGGTTTGTGTCAATGATAGGTAATATGATGCACGCTTTGTCATTTTGGTGTTGTGATTAGGAACGGACACTTTTGGTGCCCTGTACAGTGGAGAGAGCTCTCTGCATTATACCCTTGTGTTACTCACCACTCCTGCTAACATAGCTCCATTGGTGTTGTGGCCTAACGCATTATTTCAAACACTGTTCTCTTTTCTCATGTAATAATCTCTACCCCCTTTTGCTCCTCTTGGTGCCATTTTTCTTTTTATTGTTTTATGACTTTCTTGTTGTGTCTTCCTGTCAGTGTTTCTTTCCTTTCTGTCTCCCATGCCCTTCATCTGCAGAAAGTGATCTTTCCGAGACAGGACGATGTACTCATCTCGTTCCTACCTTTGGCTCACATGTTTGAGAGAGTGATACAGGTAAGAAACTGCCTAGACTGACCAGGCCTTGTGGGGCTCCCTGTTGTGTTTTTTTTTCCAGAGTCAGTGGTCTCCTACATATGAGGATGTACACATTTCCTATTTGCCTTTAGCACACATGGTTGAGCGAATGGTACAGGTAAGGCCTCAGTGTCAGTGGAAGCCAACATTTTCTCCTGCTGAAAAATAAAAAAAAAGGATGACTAGGCAATTGGGTGGCCCAGATGTGCTACTAGGTCAGAGTTTTTCAAAGCTGGCAACTTTAAGATGTTTGGACTTTTAACAAGCATGCTGGCTGAGGAATTCTGGGAGTGGAAATCCACACATTTTAATGTTGCTACGACTGAAAAACACTGCACTGAATCATAGTATAGCATAATAAGAATGACTCATCTATGCCTGGCTTCAACCATGCCCTATCCTATTCAACTCATTAAAACAAACCATCTCCATAGTCTGTGGCTTGAAGCTCTTTCCATTAATTGTAGTGACAATAATTCTTACTTCAGGATTCAGAAACATGCTGAATTGGACTTAATTTCCTGACCAGCTCAAGGTTGACTCAGCCTTCCATCCTTCCGAGGTCGGTAAAATGAGGATCTCGATTGTTGAGGACAATATGCCAACTCTGTAAACTGTTTAGAGAGGGCTGTAAAATACTGTGAAGTGATGTATAAGTCTAAGTGCTATTGCTATTAATCTAAAACAAAGTGAACTTTGCTTTTTCCCCCTTGAATCTAAGAAGAATATTAAAGAGAAACTAGGTTCTTTCTGCATAGTTTAACCATGGTTAAAAATTACATACAAGTCCTGCCAGCTTTAAACCTAAAATTTCAGTTACTCCAGAAGGTTTGTTGTTTTAAAATATATTTTATTGCTTCACTTGGAAAAGCACACTTTTAATTCTTTTAAAGTCGATTGTTCAAACCTACAACTTATAACTTATAATGAACTACCTCTCTTCCAAAGACTGTCTTTCCTAAACTTCACAGCTGGTTGTTTATCCTACAACTAGTGCTGCAAATTTTAATGCCATTTCTTTGTCAAGAGGACTTAAAATATAGAATGGATAGCCATCACCCATCACTGCTGGCTTTCTGAGTAAATCAGAACTGTAAGGAAGCAGATTTGGATTCTTTGATAGAATCATCTGCCCCCTAATGGTAGAACACAAGACGCTGGTTCTGTTATGCACATAACATAGCCAAGGCTATTTTGGATAGAATCTTCTTATCAGGAGTTATTAAATAGTGACTTTGCTGTATCACCAATAAGAAAGACGCCTGAGGGGTACTATATGGGTTTTATTTGGGGCATATTGGATTAAAAACAGGAATTAATTTCTTTCCTTCTCCTTCATTACAGTCTGTAGTTTATTGTCATGGGGGACGAATTGGCTTCTTCCAAGGGGATATTCGCTTGCTATCTGATGACATGAAAGCTCTGCGTCCCACCATCTTTCCTGTTGTGCCAAGGCTACTCAACAGGATGTACGATAAGGTACTTCTGACCATTTGTGTTGGCAAATTAAAGGAAAAAATGATCTTATCTAATAGTTAGGACTGGATGCTTCTTTCTTTCCTTAAATTCTTTGGCTGCTGCATATTTAACTTTTAAGCCAGTTTACTTACTCAAAATGTTGTACCAGAAATTTGCAGTGAAATAGTATACCCCATTTAAATGTATTTAACTACCTGAATGCTTGTTAAGTTGGATGGTATTTTTATAAACAAAAGAAATGCAAAATATTTTATCTGCTGTTTGAAAATTGATTTTGTTGAAGTATGAGTTTGGCCTCTGAAAAAATCTGCCCTGTGAATGGCAGAACCATTAGAATAATTATAATGAAAATAATTTTAGGAAGAACAATTGCTAGAATGAAATTAATTCATATAAGGATTTGTCCATTTGAATCATTCTTCTAATTGAGAAGGTTGAACTAATGTATCTGGTATATGCATACTACAGGACTACTACTAAAGGACTGCTACATTTTTGTCCAAAGCAGCTCCTGTGTCTTTTTAAAATACATAAGAAACAATCTAATTATTATAATATTGCAATAGGCCTGCAGTGCAAGGTGCTTTTCTGAAAAAAAAAAAAGAATCCTATTCAGTAAAATGTGCTTTATTTTCAGCTATTTCTTTAGCCTTATCATTTCTAGCAAGTATCAAACTTGTTCTTTCTCTACATTGCATTCTCATGTTCTCCATCACTTCATTTTCACACACATGTTTATCTATCTTAATGACATCAGATTTTGCTGAAAAGGAGAATATACCCTGTATATAATACACACACTGTATTAAGATTCACGTTGAGTATGTTGATTTTAATTGTATTGATTTTATTGTCATATGCTAAAACAATGGGATTTCTATAGACAGCTATGTACTGTAAATCTGAGGCCATATAAGCATAATAAATCTTCCTTAAATCACAACTAAAGTAGAAACATGAGGATACGATTGAATCAAAGGGGAAAGACATTTGTAGAGTCATGTCTGCTTATACAAATAATACATTTGCTTCTTGTCATTTTTTTTCTGTGAAAGTAACATTTCCTTGCATTTCTCCTTGTTCTTTGACACCTCTTTGTAGATTTTTAGTCAAGCAGACACTTCTGTGAAACGCTGGCTTCTTGAATTTGCTGCTAATCGTAAAAAAGCAGAAGTTCAAAGTGGAATCGTTAGGAATGACAGTGTGTGGGATTTATTATTCTTTAACAAAATACAGGTAAGGCTTTATTAAGAATTGGATCTTGTGAGAGTCACTCACAATAGGGATGCAATTTACCCTGAATGTTTCTCAAGGCGTTTACATTTAGCTTAAACGTAGGGATGGGTGAAGCCCCAGCACATACTGAATTTAGGTGATAAAAATGGGGAAATAGCTTGGTTATAATCAAGTCATGTTTTCCTCTGGTGCAAATTTGTTGAACAACCTTGCCTCTGTGGGAGAGGGGCACCCATACTCTATGGAAGCACCTTCAACTCCTTGAATTGGAGAGTTAGCCAATATAACTAACTTTACAGATGTAACCCTTAAAGTTAGATAAGTCTTCTACTTGCATGCAAGGCCTAAATATTTCAAACCAAACAGTAAAAAAAATTTAAGACCAAGAGAAAAGAAAAGAAATACTTGTTAGTATTTTTAAACCTGCTCAATTATTGAGATCAGTAGTAGAAATCTTTTAGAAGATGCCTCAACTGTCCCAAAATAGCTGTAAGTGCAGAAAAGGACTTTCTCCTATATGGACCTCAAGCTCTGGAATATTCCTCCCAGAAATGTGAATTTAGCCCTTATTTCCCCAGCATTTAGGAAAGTGGCAGGACTAATACCCTGTATTAAGATTCATGTTGAGTATGTTGATTTTAATTGTATTGATTTTATTGTTATATGCTAAAACAATGGGATTTATATAGAGAGCTATGTAAATCTGAGGCCATATAAGCATAATAAATCTTTCTTAAATCACAACTAAAGTAAAAACATGCAGGAATTTGCTATGGGAGGAAGGAAATTTTCCATTTTAAAAAAATTGCCCTTCTTTTCTCATTTCCCTAAATATTTATCCTGGTGGATTGCTTAGCTAATTTACTTTTCTCTTTGTTTTGTTTTTTTAATTTATTTGAATTATGTGCAGCAAGATTCGAGTTATTATTGATCTTTTTCAGCAGATTAGGGGATCTTGATAACAGTACTGGGGAATGAGGATTGGGAAGTACATTAAGCCCTGAAATATAATACACATATTTAAATCGTCTTTGAATCTCGTCAAAAAACAGGTCCTTTCATGGTTTCTACCATACTCTGCTAATCTAAACTATATATAGTAACTGCTTTTCCCACTTCTTGTTTCTATGTGAACTGAGCTCTTTCCAACAGAACTGGAAGGAAATGTGTTGTGGGAACCAATAATATACTAGCAATATGGGTAGATCTCCACTTTCTGATGTTCCAATGGGAGGTACTTGGGCTCTGCATTCTGAGCCACTCTGATGGCTCCTTCCCTGTGGGGACAGGACTGCACTTTGGGCACTCGGCAGTTGGGCTGCATTTACAGTTGTTTGCAGCATCCTGCAGTTATGTGACCATGTTTTATGATGTTTTTGCCAAAAATTGGCATTTACTTTCAGTTTTTGGCAAAACCACATTCATAGCTAACCATTGATTAGCTTAATGACTGTGGCAGTTGCTTAACAATTGCAGATTCACTTAACAACCATGATGATTCACTTAAAAACCACTGCAAAATAGGTTGTAAAATCGGGTTGGTCACATGACCGACCTGCTTTATGGCCACTGTGAGTTACAGTTGTGCTGGGTAGGCTCCAATACTATCCTAACTTGAGGATAACCTATATTCAGGCATTTGGAACTGTAGCAAAATCTGTCTTGCAAGCAGCATTGAGCAGTCCCACTTACATCTCGGACATTAGTTAATCAACACGAACAGACCTTTTACTTTGTCTTTGCACATTGTGGACAGTCACAATGTGCAGACGCCTTTCTTTTAATTATTTTATTACCAGGGCCTATATACCACTCTAGTTAAATGTGGCTCTGAGCAGCGTATACACTGTGATCCTGTACTCAGATTCAGAGAAGTCTAGCAAAACAGAAAACTTAAAACCAACTCCCCCACCATCCTTGGTGCCAGAATATCTGGAGTCGTATTATTTATCAATGCTCCCTGCAAAAGCCTTTTGGAAGGTCTGAAAGAATAGCAAAGATGGAATTACCTTTGTGGGGAGTAAGGTCGCTTACCTGGAGAATGTCGCTATTTTCTCAAAGTAATAAATGCTAAGATGATACTACATTGTATTTCAAAATTGTGTTTATCGAACAGGCAAACCTGGGTGGTTGTGTTAGGATGATTGTTACTGGAGCTGCTCCTGCTTCACCTCCAGTTCTGGGTTTCCTTCGAGCGGCATTAGGATGTCAGGTAGGAACTACTAAAGGATTATTCAGATGTACGTTTTCTGTAATTCTACCTAAGGGTCAGGAGGGGATCAGATACATTCATAATAGAAATTGTCACTATCCTAACAAGATCAATCTCTTACAAGAATGTTTATTTTTTTATAAGAATCATAGGAAAGGCCAGATTTGATTTTTTTTTCTCTCTCTCAACTTTAGCCAAATTATTGGTTTGGATCATTACAGGATGTAGCTAAATTATTATGGCAGTTGCCATTCTTCTGCCTTCCAGTTTTGCTGATTAGCTACATCTTGAAATAATCTTTAATTTAAATTTAAGACCCTTATTGTTTTAATGCTGTATGCTACATTTTATTCAGTGTCTGTAGGCCACTTTGGGCAAGATGGGCAGCATACAAGTTTGATAAATAAATCTGTGTTTCTCAGATGGATTGTCTACAAGCCAAACTTTTTTTCCAGGATTTTGATACAGTCACTTTCCTTTATTTAAGTAGACACATATTAAAACTCTCAGGGGTTCAAGGACATCTTGGACCCAGACTTACAAATAACCTATTCCCTTCTTTGCAAGAATAAATGATACTTCTTCCTTAGTCCAGGCAGAGCTTATAGCATTAGCCCTCAGAAATGTTATTATTGGTGGCTATCAATAATTCAGCTCTCAGCCACTTAATTTTTTTCCTGGCCTAGCAACAAATCCAAATTCCCTTTCCATTCTCTGAGTTTATAAGAAGAAAGAACATTAACCACCATATATAATTCCTTTATTTCAAGAACTAAATGTCTGGCTCATACAGGGGCAATGTCAGTGGTTCGGAATGATAGAATTTTATCTTCTGAGCACAGCAGAGAACATTACTTCTCCCAGTTTTTAAATAAAAAGCTAACATTAGTGTCTTGTTTGTTTCTTTGACAGGTTTATGAAGGCTATGGTCAAACAGAGTGTACAGCTGGGTGTACCTTCACCACTCCGGGAGATTGGACATCAGGTAACAACGATGCAGGAGCTTCATAAAAGACAGGTGAATGTGGTCATGTAAGGTTGAAAGCACCAAGACCAGAATCCTAAAACATGCTGGCCTACGGGACAATTATCTATTTAGGCTGCTTCTGACTCATTTAATGTCCTCTGCCAAACAGGCAAGTTCTTTTTAAAACCAATCAATAATTTACATCCGGTGGAAAGTATAAGTAATGCTAAGCAAAATGCTGTTATGTAAATCTCGGTAATCATGTAGCTTACTGAGATTCTAGCTTCACTATTTGTGATAAATTGCAGGTCTATTTCTGTACTGTTTTCCCCCCTCTTCAGGGAGAGACAAACTGCGGGTGTATAGTCTGCTTCCTCTACTAATCTCACTGTGAGATACTGTGATTTTGTAATTATTTTTTTTTCACTCAGTTACACATACCTGACTTCCACTATTTTCATTAATATGCAGATAGCTATGTGATAACAATCTGCTGTGGTTTTTACTTTTTTAAGAGAAGAAAACCACATATTTCTTAATTTGATTTTCAGGCCACGTTGGAGCACCTCTGCCTTGTAATTTAATTAAACTGGTGGATGCTGAAGAATTGAATTACTTTTCTTCCAAAGGAGAGGGAGAGGTAATGTGTGTGTACGCTATTGGTACTTCTTCATTTTTGTTTCTTAGCTACAGATTTAAACGCACCATTTATTATAAATAAGAGCTGTAGGATAGGAACCAAAATAGAGCATTTCAAAATATGTTCCATTAAACTAGGTTGAAAAGGAATTTGCTAGAAGTAAAGCAAATAGTCAAGTCATGTACTTTAACGTTCTTTTAAAAAGGTTTTGATGATCTACTTGATAGTAACAAGAATGTTCCTAACTGATACAGAAAGGAACATAGATTGTTCTCTGCAACATTAAAGCATTGTAGGTATTAGTGTGGCCCATTATATCTTCCTGCATTAATGAAAATCAGTCCTTGCAAGCTTTCTTATTATAGTGCAGTGTTTCTTAATTTCTTTTCTCACTGCATCCTTTCCCCTTTTAAAAATTACAAAGGAATCCCCAAAAGAGTTTGTGTTTGTTTGAGTTATATTTATTAATACTGTATTTACCATATTAAAATATTTAATTGATGAATGTATAGAATGTTCATTGAATTATGTAAGAAAACAGTATTAATCCATTAGATATTAACATACTGCACTATATTTTATTCACAAATAAATCCTTTTAACAAATACAAAATAAGAAGAAGAGTGACCTTGTTTCACATTTTTGCAAATATCTTCAGTACCTGATAAATTTTTTTGATTTTGCAGACTTCTGAGAGGGTTTTGGAGCACCCCCAGGGGTTCTCGGGCACTTTAAGAAATACAGGAATCTCTTTTGTTTTTGCTGCTCCAGAACTGGTTCTCTGAAAGTAATGTCAAAAGTGGAGTTTCCAGGAGTAAATATGGAATCCCCAAACTTCCCTGGCCTGATTGCACTCACACTGGACTATGGTGTCCAGTTATCTGCACACCTGCCTGCCTGCAAGCTCCCTGTGACTTGCAATTTCCTGCCAGCTTCCCCACTGAGTTAGTTTTTTAAAAGTAAGTAGGAAGTTGCCAGGAAGTCCTTGCTTAATGATGGCAAAGGGAACTTTTGGGATTGCCATTGCTAAATGATGCAGTCACATGATATTGCACGTTATGACCTCATGGTTTAGTGTCAGAAATTCCAGTCCCAATTACCATTATTAACCAAAGTCCATCTGCATAAAAGTGATAATAGAGCAGAGAACAGTTGTTCACTTGTTATCAGAGTTAGATCATTATTTATTATGGTTCATCACACAATCAGCCAGATGTTTAGTCTGGATTTGGCATTTTTATTCACCAATTGGGTCCTTTTCAAGGACCTGGAATAGGCAGATGTGGAAGTTGATGATGTTAAGGGCATTCACCAGTGGTGATTTTGTCAATGCCAGCAGTGTTCAAGTGGTGTTCCAGTTATTTTGGGATTATTATTATTATTTATTAAACTTGTATGCCATATTGATTAGTACTTGTTGGATTTCTATTCAAATTTTATTTATAATAGTTCTACTCTGCAAAATTCAAACAACTCTTGGCAGCTTACAGGCAATGGTATAAACTTGGCAGCACTGGTTTGCTGGAAGCAGTTGGGGGATATCATCCCAAATGAATGCATGAAGTCCCTTTACAGACTGTAAGTGCTTCTTTATGGGAGATTGCCATATTAGTCTCTTGCCCTAACAGTACATCATCTAATTAGTTCTCATTGCAGAAATGTTTGCTTCACATCTAGCAGCTGTTTTGTAAACAATAGTGAATAGTAAACTACTCTTACTGTTAAACAGCATGTTAATCTCTCTTTCAGATCTGTGTCAAAGGTCCCAATGTTTTCAAAGGCTACTTAAAAGATAATGCGAGAACAACTGAAGCTTTGGACAAGGATGGCTGGCTTCATACAGGGGACATTGGAAAGTGGCTGCCTGTATGTACTGAACTGCTAACTTTTCATTAATGCATTAAGCATAAAGTTGAAAAGCGACATCTTAATTTGGGACATTTATGGAAATAATAAAGGGATAAATGAGCTGGGCACCAATATTTATGAGTATATACAGTATGTAGATGATGAAATACTATCATGAACTAAGGAAGTGTCTGGGTTTCTCCAGGGAGATCATAGTTTAATTAATTTGTTCATCCTTTTGGTGGTTCAGGTTATTTGTTAGCTTTATGATCATTTATCCATCACCTCAGTTGGAGGTGAGGGAAGAACCCTTCATTGTCTACCCTGTTCCAATCTTATGAAGTAGGTTGGGTGACAGAGATTGATCATAAATGACCAAATCTCTATGGCTGAAGATGGATTAGAACCTAAATCTTCCCAATCCTTCTGCAAATGTAGCCACTATAACACATTAGCTCTCTTATTGAGGGATCTTCAGAGAAAAGACAGACTAGTGGTGTGATTGAATACAGTGTAAGATTGTGATCCCAAAACCATTTACTAGATGGAAAGCCTCATTCATAATAGCAGATTTTCTTTCTGTTAAGTAAGCATAGGGTATATTAAGTATATAGACAGCCATATGCTGCCAGTTTTCTTAAACAATGGAGATAATTTTAGCTTCTCTTACCATTCCCAAAATGTAAAATAAGTTGAAATTTTGTTATAGATTTAAATTTTGTAATAGACATATACTGTAGTTCTATTGCCTAATAATTTTTCTTAGATCAATATAATTATTTTGTGGTTTACTCACAGAATGGGACACTGAAAATCATCGATCGAAAAAAACATATATTTAAATTGTCTCAGGGAGAATACATTGCACCAGAAAAAATTGAAAATATCTACATTCGTAGTGAACCTATCTCCCAAATATATGTACATGGAGATAGCTTACAGGTAACTGTTGGCATTTCTGTAATTTAATCAGATATCTCTTCCTGTTTTATAATTTGAAATCTCTATTGTGACTTCCTGTAAAGTTAAGCAAAGAAGATAGCTATTTTCTTTTGTGGTACACAGCTTCCATATTACAAGTGTAGCATAGTTATCTCAAGATAATTATTTGTTTTCTTTTCACATATATGAAATATAGGTGCATTACTTTATGCCTAGTATAATGTGGAGAATGGATATTGCCTGATTGTACAAGTCTTCTGGAATAAGTTCAGTTATTAGAAATATTTTGCTATTTTGCTGATGCAAGAGGCATTTCAGAATAAGTAGCAAGCAGAGGTGTGCAAACATTTTCAAATTTGAAATGACCTATTTCAAGTGTTTTGAGCATGAAGCATCGGTTTTCTTTCAATACATCTGCTTTCATTCAAGAATGGCTGGTTTAACCATTTGGGGACCATGGGACTAAGCTGAAAAGCTGGGTCACAAATATGGCTTCCAATTTTACTTTGCAGGCCTTTCTGGTGGGGATAGTTGTACCAGATGCTGAAGTCATGCCAGGCTGGGCCAAAAAAAGGGGCTTTGATGGAAGTTTTACAGAGCTTTGTAGCAACAAGGTACGTGCTCTTCTGCCTATGCTTTCTAGTCCAAATACATTGTTCCTCTAGCAAGATTGTGCAAGTAAAAGGCACAGATGAACATTCTAGTTGGATCAGAATTTCCCAGGGTACTATAAAGAATTCTGTGGGAGGCAGCTATTGTTAAAGTGAAGGGTGCAATGTGCAGCTTGTAACAACTTTCTAAGTAGGGAAGGAAATTACTCTGAATGGGTATATTATGGAGAACATGATGTAAGAAGAAGGGCTACATGTATGCAGTTGTACATGTAAAATGTTTGGAACATCATTCAGGCTCTATGAGTTAATGTCTGATGTCGTAATAAGGTACAACTTAAAATATTTCACACAAACCATCATTTATGAGGCCACCTATCTCCAGAATGACTATAGATAACTATCAAAACCAAAGATCAGTAGAGATAGAATCTGAAACTTTCGGTCAATATCCCATATTAAAAGCAAATAACAAAGCTACATTCCCAAAGCCTGGGAGAACAATTATATCAGGAAGCAGCATGGAAACCTCATTAGGGTGGGAGCTACTAGAATAGTGAATAGGTATCATTCTGGAAGGCAGGCGTTGTATTAAGAGAAGATATATTTCCTGGACCTGGTTAGATGCCATTGCTTAATTTAAGGGACCTGAAATGTACCAAGTTTGTTCTGAATTTTAGAATTAGAATTCTGTGATAAAATGTAGGTGGTTTCATCAAATTCCATTTGAAGAAGATTGTGTATCTGTGGTACATCTGCTGCTGGAGACATTGAACTCTTTGATTGCAAACTATATTCTGCAGAAAGGAGAATTTATTTATTTATTTATTTTATTTATTTATTTATTAAATTTATAGAATTTATAGAATCTCCCTAGGGACTCGGGGCGGTTCACAGCAGATAAAATACAGATATAAAATACAAGATACACAAAAACAATTTAAA
>JAEANM010015526.1:0-13588 GCA_017656035.1 Myanophis thanlyinensis
CATGCTGGCTCAGGAATTCTGGGAGTTGAAGTCCATGAGTCATGAAAGAGCCAAGGTTCCCGACCCCTGGTATAGACGATAAAAAGAGATTGCTCTGTGGACCCAGAGGTGGCAAGCTCCAATTCTCTGGGGGGAAGGGGTGGTGGGGGTTTGGAAGAACTTTGGAAGCCTTCCTTCTGCTGTCAGAAGCATTTTGGAGTTATGCAATTAGGAGGAAGAAGGTACCGTAATTCAGCAAAAATGCCGGTTTTGGTGGGAAGCAGAATTAGTCTTCCTGTCAGACTCCCCCACTATCTATTTCTTCTGCCTTCCATCAGGTGACCTAATATATTTTAGGCGAATAAATAATTTTTTTTCCTGTTGACCACCACTATGTAGCCTAGTAGTGTCAATGACTGGGTTTATAAAAGTGCAAAGTTGTGAGTTCTGATCTTCACCCATCAAATTTCAATGTATTGTTTTAATAAATTCTAATTTACTTTTATTATAGTTAATGCAGCCTCAGCAGTTATTCCCACCAATAGCATAGATGAGCTTAAAGAACATGCAATATGTGAACGAAAGTAGATCTATCAACAAGTGAGCTGTTTGGCCTAGTAGTTAAGACACCAGGCTAGAAATCAGGAGACTGAATTCTAGTCCCACCTTAGGCACAAAAGCCAGCTTGATGACTTAGGATCAGTCACCTCACAGGCTTGTGGAAAAAATAGGGAAGAATTAGGTATATTCATCACCTTATTTATAAAAAGAATAGGGGGAGGGGTCTAAAAAAAGTGGGGGGGGGGACATTGCCATGAAAAATAAAATTATCTCAGAGCAGAGTCATGGACGCTGGTCCAAAACTGATTCACCAAGAAGCAGTTCCAAATTGCTCCAGTATTCTCAGGATATAAACCCCTCTCGCCCTCCTCCCATTTAACAACCACTGCTTTAAATGAAGCCAATTTAAAAAAAACCAATTTAAATCTGGGCATAAACCTTTTTTGTTTGCTTCTGAGGTACAGAATGCTTCTCTGATCAGGTTTTCTGGCTTTCAAACAAGCCTTAGTGATAGACATCTTTGGCTTTTATGTTGCTTATTGTTTAATTTAAGCCTTTGAATTAGTGTTGACTCCTGGCAACTGCCTGGACTAGTTCCTGAAGCTTTCTTGGCAAGATTTTCGGAAGTGGTTTGCCATGGCCTTTTTCTTAGGACAGAGAGAGAATGGTTAGCCCAAAGTCACCCAACTGGTTTTGCATCTAATAGGGGACTAGAAGTAAGTCTCCTGGTTTCAGCTTGGTGCCTAAAACACTACACCAAACTGGCTCTTTCTCTATATTGTTTATCTACTATTTCTTATTTAGTATTGCACTATTTCTTTAGAATTAAAGCTGCCTAGGTTTAAATTTTTAATGTTGTATATTTTAATAAATTACTGCAGTCCCTATTTAATTTTTAAGTACAGTGTAAATTCTTTTTATAATTAATTTTGTTGCTATTTCAATCCGATCTTAAATCTCAGATATGATGTGAGTAATCACCTGTTTCTTCAAGGCTATTTTATGCAGACTTTATAGTAATATAGATGTTGGACAGTAAAACTATTATGCTTCTACAGTACAGCATAATGAGCGTTCCATATACCTTCATGGCTCATGGATTCATTTCCAACAAGAAATTTGGGGGATGGAATCCGGCCCATTTAATACATTTTTTTCTTGTTTTAGGTGTAGAAATCAGATGTAATCTAATTAAAACCATTTGGCTAAGTTGTTTTCTCCCTTTCCAGCAATTAGCCAAGCTCCTGGGTATGGTGATATCTTGCCAATTCTTATTTTTTATGTTATAGTCTGCCTCTTTCAGTTGCATCCTGTCTTCCTTTCTGTGGTCAGCTGTTTTACAAATCTCAAGGTGGAGGCCAAACCATTTTGCTAGCCAACAAGAATAAGCCTCAAGCAATCCACATTTTCTGAGCAGTTTTTTTTTATTCATTTGGGTAGATGATCCTTAAAACAGATCTGATCTTATTAAAAGAAATCAGTATTCCAATATCAACTGGAATTTCAGTGAATTCAATATGACATTGAAAAGTACCAGTAATAGATCCTTTGCTTTATGAATAGCTAGATTGCAACTAAATATGCCTCTGCAAAGAAGCATCTAAATTATTTGAATATTTTGTTTTCTGGACACTATGGTGAAATCTTACTTCAGAAACTGGATCAGAGAGATGGATCAGATGAATTGTTAGTTAAAATATTAAGACAGGAAAGACCTCAAGATTTTCAAATAATTATTTCAGACAGGTGGCAATCCTATTATGTACTGTTTATATCTAAAGAAAACATCTTAACTTTTTGAAAGGAGTTTGTTAGATCAAACTCTACATTTTGTGTTTCTGTAGTCCTTTTTAGAAAGAGATAGTCTTGAAGGGAGCAAGAGTTTCCTTGATTCCAAATATCCAGCTTGAAAATTAAAAAAAAAAAAGTCTTCCTAAATCTGGATTTTGTTATATTTAGGGAAAGGTTCTGCATTTGGGGGAAACATAATTTTTTCGTGGAAAGATAACTTCCTATCTTGTTGAAAACAGACAAAAGGACACAGTAACTTTCTCTACCTGGCTTTGATAACCTTTTTTTTTCAGAAGTAACTTTTGTCTCATAGCTACAGTTACATGTTGTTAAACTTGTATAATAATAAGGGGCTTTTTGGGGTGGGGAGCTCATGTTTTTGGCTAGATAAGATTCAGATTGGAGTTCCTTAATCTGTTCTTCAGATACATCTTTCTTCACTGAAGTGGGCTTCCAGGCGCAGATCCAGCCGTTTCTTCCTAGTTTAATTCCTCTTTAATTCACAAGGGGTGCCTCTCCCTTCACTTTATTCATCTCTTTCTCATTCTCAGGAAAAAATGTGACATTGGCAGCATGTACACAGAGCACGTAAAATATTTTGCAGGAACATTAGAAGTTATGTGCCAGAAATTCAGCAGGAGTCTCTGGACACCTTTTCTAGATGGTAGAAACAGGATGGTTCAGTCAGTTCTGTTGCTGAATACATAGAGAAGCACTTTAGGTTTGCTTCATTGCACACGGTGATCTATCTAGCAATCTACCAAGAGTGGCAAAAAAATAGAAAAAGGTTTTCTGGAATTCCTCCCTTAGCTATTTTGTAAATACCCTAAGACAGTGGTGGCGAACCTGTGGCATGCGTGCCAGAGGTGGCACTCAGAGCCCTCTGTGTGGGCAGTCATGCCATCGCCCCAGCTCAGCTCCATCGTGTTTCTCTGTGGCATTTCACACCATCGTTTGCAGGGAAACAGATGTTTCCCTGCAAACAATGAAACAGAAGCTCTCGAAAGAAAAAGATCTCCCCTCTTGCAGAGCTGCCAGTGTTGGGATTCCCCGCCTCCTGCCAGCCAGCCGGGCGTTTGGCTCTCTGCTGGGCGCACATTCACGTGCACGTGCACACGAGACTTGCATTTTGGGCACTCGGTCTCTAAAATGTTCGCCATCACTGCCCTAAGATAGTTGATACCACTGTAAGGTTTGCATTTAATTTTTACCGTATTCTGTTTTATTCCTAGATATACAGTATGTGTACTGTATATAAGACTCCAACAACTTCAAACTAAATATTAAGAGCAGAAAGGTGCTCTTATCCTACTGCTATTAGCATCACAGATTTGTCCTTCTCTCTTTCTCCCTTTATTGATTGTTTATAATTCATTGGTTCATTTATATATGTTTGTATATGTTTGCTTAGTTCAGTTTTCCAGTAGTTGGATTTACTGTTCAAAAACATAGTTTTGCATTGGGTTGAAGGGCAGTCTTCTTGTATTCTCTCTGATCTGGGGATCAAGGTAGCTCATCCCCTGGAGATTCAAATGAGAATGTGAATGCTGCCTATTCACTCTAGGAAATGTACTGCCTGAAGATAAATATTATCCCCACTAGTGCTCACAAAATAGAAATTCATAGCAGCTTCATTTCTGGTTCCTTTTATACAATTAGCATAGATTTTTTTTAAAATTCCTGTAATGAAATGTTAAGGTAAGTTTAAATATTAAGCGACTAGACATGATGTGAAGATTTAATCTATGCAACCTGAAAAAAAAGCTTTCAGATATTGATGCTCTTGTACGGGCTAGGCTTTTAAAAAAAAATGGAATTTTTCTCACAGGTGCGATGCTCATCCCAAAGCCTGTTCAATTATCTCAAGAGTATTCAGAATGACAGAGATGCAATGAACAGCTTTTGTGAGACTTTGCTGAAAGTCTTTGAGGACAATCTGCTGAATGACAGGTGACCTGTACAATCTCAGTCAATTTGGGTGGCAGAGTTGGGGTAGGGTAAAGATTAAGAATAGAAATGGAACACTGCTTCCTAAATACCTTCCACAGCCATTTCAGTCATTAAATCTTCAAAAGGGCCTGAAAAATTCAGCCTCAAATCACCAGTTATTTATTGTGTTCCTCCAGAAAATTGAGTGGCAATTGCAGTCTTTAGTGCCTCAAAACATGCCAACATGTGAAGGAAACTTTGGTCAGATTTCTCATGGTGATTTGGTTTTCTTGTTCATAAATATATTTTCCATCTATGACTTAAGTTAGAAGCCATGGTTATTTAAACATCTCCGAAACTGGAAGTCATCAGTTCATTCAACATAGTAGAACAAACTTCGAACGTACTGAATTGAGACTCCTCTCTTTCAAAAGCAACAAGAAAAGGAAATATGCCTCTGGAATTTTCAGTCTGAGAGATATCAAATATTTGTATCCGAATTTCTCCTGAAGAGACAGGCAGAAGGAACAGTAGGAAAATGGCAGTCAGTTGGCAGACAAACATCAGAGCTATTAAAACCCAAAAGGCTAACAGAATTTAAAGAACACAGGCAAGTTATTTAGACAGACTTTTTGATGCTTGATGGCTTTTGGGAAGTTTTCTTGTAGATTCTCAAAGAAAAAAAAATTGTAACAGTTATATCTCAAAATAACACAAATCACTAATCTCACAGAAACTAGTATAGCTAAAAAGCAAATAACTGATACAGATGTTAAATAAAGTAATAGTGTAGAGATTAACTCCTCAACTTCAAAGCCCTTTTTTGAATTTACAGTCATCTTGTTCATTCAGAATGACGAATGACAAATTTTACTCACTCTAGTAATCAATTTGTCTATCAGGGTTTGACTTTTCAAACAGATGGAAATCTTCTCTGATGCCATCTAATTTCCCATCTCTATCTGCCTCTAGGCCTCCCTTATCTTCCATTATAATCTTTCAACAGAAATTTAAAAGAGCAGATACTACAATAGAAAAATAGAGTTTCAGTGAACATTTACTTGGGTTAAAAAGAAGCTGTAATATCCAGTCAAGCTCATAATTGTTCAGAATTTCCCATACCACAACATTTCAAATAGATTGCATTTTTACAGTAATCTATATGGCATCCCATGTCCAACTTAACTGCATCTAATTAGAGATGTCTGCTAGATAATAGTAGTAATAATGTCCCTTTGTGCCATTGTCCTTCTCTGAAATCCAAATGCAGTGTGTTTACATTTGCCACAGTAGAACATGAATGGTATGGGGGAGATGCCAGCAAGAGAGTTAGGTAGATGTGCAGAACCAATGCTAAACTACTACATACCTGACTCTCCTTCCCTGCATACTCCTCAGGGTCCACTTCTATTTTCAGAACCAATTTGGGGAAGAAAAAAAATAACATTCTGTGATTGGCTGAATTAGTTGATAGTGAAAATTAAACATTCCAATTCCCTGACTACAATGAACATAGGAGAGTGGTAGTGAGATCTCCATGTATTATTTCTGTTATATACTGTATATGTAACAAAAGTTTTTCTTTGAAGTGAGAAATATGGAATCAGAGTAAAGGCATTTAGACTAGTCCTCAAAGTAGGTGATTTCATGTTGAACTCCTTATTGTTAGGAGTTTTTTCCCCTCTAATAATTCAATCAGAATCTGTTTTCCTGTAACTTCCTGTAACTTCCTGTGTCTTCTATTTTATATAATTATTTCTGAAGTGTAGCAAACAGTACTTCTCAGATGGCTGAAGAAGTCTTGTGTTTCAGCCCAAATCCTCTGCTTATCTGTTTTAAGAATGAAATATTCCCAGTTGTTAAAATCATTCTTTGTAAACCTTAAAGACATCAGGAATTTGTTAGTGGATTACATCTGTTTGGCATCTTGCTTGTTCACAATATAAGATGTCAACTTAACTCTTGATCATTCCAAGATTGATTGAACTCAGTTTAGGTTTGATCATCTGACTTTAGAGAAAATATATAGTGTTTATTATATGTGAGTTGTGTCAATGTGGAGTGTGTAAACATGCTATTCTATGCTTTCCTCATTAGGGTATCTGTTCCACTGCTAAAGATGCTGGATCAGATATTAGCCAATGGATGCTTTGATGTATTTATAACTGAAGAAAAGTAAGTGGCAAAATAAAGAAGTATCTTCTTTCTTCCAAATTGCTGGAAAATCTTCAAAGGGCACTGTTCCATTCCCTCTAATTTATAATAATGGGAAGATTAGAATCTAGATTATTTTTACCATATCTTAACAAAAGGACTATTTGAAGAAGTATTTTGTTTTGACAAGTTAAATGTTCACATTGAAGAAGGCTTGAGTTAGGAGCCTTGTGATCCCAAGAGATAAGGGCTATCCATCATTTTTGAGTAGGTGAGTACATTTCCAATCAGAAATGCTACTTTGAGCTCCTTCATCAAAGCTAAGGAGATGACCAAGAAGAGGAGAGTTTCAGCATGAATTAAGTCAAATCTCTTATCTTTCCATAAGAGCTCATTTAAGTCACTTGCTACCTTCACTTATCAATCTAAGTTATGCATGGAACATTTGCTAAAATCCATTTTGATAACCTCCCTTCAGAAGTTCTGGAGAGCCAGTATAAGTGGGTCAAGCCCTCCAGGCACTCTGCCTAGGTAAAGTAACATACATAGCTTAAGAAAAAAAATATATAATAACAATGTAACATGTTTTTTAAAAGAGCAGGATTGATTATTTGAGGCATATTGTTCATTGAAGCCAATCACTGTTGTACTTTATCAATGCAATTTATGTGCAGTGTCCCATTTTTAAAAAAAGTTGATTTTCTTTACATAGAAAATGATCACATGGGATGCTTAGTCTAGTAGGCATCAACATAAGTATTCCCTTTGAGCACCAGCTCAGATTTTTACACATAGGTAAGTGATTAACAGCACTAATTTTGTATTTTTGAAGACTGGCTGCTGGAGGACACTTCATATCTTACTCTTGATTTAAGGACTAAGTTGTTTTTCTTAATTGATTTGTTATGATATAGTTAAAATGTAGCTCACTTTTTTGAAAAATTCTCAATTTTCAGAAACATGTGCCCAATTTGCATCCTATAAAACCTCTGGACAGATCCCTTTCCCTAGATGCTGATTTTCTTTCTCCTGAAGGCCTGCACAGAAGCAGGATTTTGTTACTTCCTTTTCAGGCTGATCAGTTTGAATTCACTTACTGGTTCTTTATTATAAGTGTGAAATTAACAGATGACAGAAAGAAAGCCAAGTAGTACTTTGAATGTGGAGCCTTATTCATAAGAATACATGCATTAAATCTTTTCCAGATGCTCAACTGGATCTACCTATATTGTCATTTCCTTTCTGAATCTCACCTTTCCCCCTATTTTGCTATTGTATTTCAATGAAGTGAATTAATCTCCACTAAATTCTATTCAACCTTCAAAAAAAAAAACCTCTGCAATTTTTGAACAAATTAGAAAGTAAACACATTTGCTTAAATGTGGAGGTTATAAGCAAGCTTTCACAGCCAAATATGCAGAAAAAACAATTATGTGGCATCAATTTTGGTTTGGGTAAAACCTAAACTTTTGAGAATATTTATATTACGTTGTCTCTTGCCTTTCTGCTCTGTCTGAACAATACAGCTAAATAGAATGTGAATTAAAAAAAATTCAAAAATTAATTTTAGATCAACTAAAATATTGATTAACAATTAAAATCTGTTGGAAGAGAAGAATGCAGAAATGATTTTTTGTTCAAATCTACTAATTAATGGAAGCCTTTTATGGCAATATTGATATAGTTTGTTAGTTTATCTGCTAACATATAAGCATATAAGGATAAACATTTCACAACTCTCAAGATCTTTTGTTCATCTTTGAAAAACGAATAGCTAAAAATTGTTTTCTCAATTTTTTCAGCCATCCATTTCCTATGAAGTTGCTCACTCTTTGTAAAGAAGAAAGCAAGAGATCTAAAGATATCCAAAAACTGCGTTCCAGCATTGCTGTGTAAGTTGGGAAAATATGTAAAATTTAGGATGAAAAATTAATGGCCTGTAGCCAGTCCATGTAGTTTTAAAAAGACAAACATGTGGAAAATGAGTTTTATTTAGCCCTGTCGTGTCTGTGAAGGTTTCATTTGTATGCTCTATAAAAGTGCTCTCAGCAGTGAATTTTGAACAGCTGTGTGTATAAATTCTAGTTCAAAAGCAAATGTAGCTAACAAGGCAATTCTGAAAGCAGTTCTAAGGAAGTTCACCTCTGATTGGTGGTAGAAAAAACGGTGGATGATTTGTTATTTCAGAAACCATGACAATTCATACCAGACAGAACTCAAACTGGGGAAGAAGAACAGTCAGCTCTGGTCAATTACATCACCAGCTGTTCATTACTTTTCATCATTCTCCTCACATTGGTTTTAGTCTGGATTTGTGTGTGGGGGAGGGAAGGGGCAGCTGTATTTTGGCATATCAAATTTAAAGAGTTCAAACAGTAAAAAGAACTATTACTTAAAATTACATTAATATGTTTTGATTGGATGATTTATTTTTTGTAAATGAAACTACAGGTAACTTAACTTTAAGAAGTGAAACATTTGTTATTTTTGCCTGCTTTAAAGGGGAAAAAAGTTTGAAAATAGAAGGAGCCAAACATCGTATCACCTCACTCTTCCTCTCAAGCCCCTCCCCATCAAAGTTACATATCCCAGCATTGTTCTCCACACTAACAAGCAAACAGATATAGAAATTTTCATTTTTGGGAAGAACATATCCAAAAGTGGATTTATTTTGGGAGCATAGGACATAATTTTCAATGCGCATATCAGCATATTTAATGCAATCTAGTCTTTCTTATTTTCTGAATCCAAAGAACGATCATAATCAAACTGTAGTTTCTTTCACCGCTTGAAACAAATGTTTCTCCTGTCTTGTGGTAGTTTATGCCTTGATTTGGTATCAGGATTGCTTGAAAAACATAGACCATTTTTTGATATCTTAATCATTTTATATCAATCAAATGAAACTATTAGACAATATATCATAATAGTGGAGAATATCAGAAACTAGGGGTTGAACTGCTAAGTTTTTGGTGCTCCCTGCGGTTGTTTTCCCGAAGACATTTCCTTACCCTCCTAGGTGCATCTACAGTGCAAGGGAGAGTGAGATTTGCTGGCTGTTGAGATATAGTACTTGCCCTGCTGATGGTGATGTGTCTTCTTCCTTTATAGTTTCTTCATTAGGGCATTATTTCTTCCCTGATGGTTTATCTAGTGCCAGTTCCTGTTTATATGGGGGTTGGCTGCTCTGGGCTGATTTGTCAACATGGCAACCTTCCAGGAATTCCCCAACATATTTTTTTTTTTTTTGTTATTTGGCTTGTTCTAAAATGTCAGTCTTTTCCAGTTGATCAGAGTTTTCCAAGTTTGGTGGTGGGGGGACGAAGAAACGACCCACCTATCCCCACCCACTTCTGCACTACGCTTCTGTAGTCAAGGGATAGATCAAATCGAAGATTAGAAATGGGTTTTATAAACAGTCGATCCAATCAAATCTCAGTTGTGGAATTGCAGGGGTTGAGGCCTTTTGCTGCACTTGTTTATCTGCTCCCAGAACAGATTTGCTATCCTTGCCAAGGGAGCTTCTGTCCTGTACCTAATCCAAACCATAATTTATCAGATTTATGACTCTGAATTGCATTGCCCAATGCTTACATTGATAAGATATGCATCTATATTGCTTCTGGGTTTCAGTGTCACAGAATAGTACTGATGTTCTTAGTACAGTTAGTCTCCTCAGTTTAATATCAGTAAAACAAAAATGCTAGTCACTTCGGTTACTTAGCTGGAATTTAAAAAAAAATTCTGGTACTGATATATTTGCTTTAACAAAAAGTTTTTTAATTTTTATTTCTTCCATGTCACCACAACTAGTCAAAAGAAAAAAAAAAACCACTTTTATATAAATATATATTAATTTGATTTTTAATTACATGGTGATTAGCTTTTCATATTCATTATTGTGTCGATCTGAATTCAATGTATGATTGCCTCTTACCATTTGCGGTAAGAGATTAAAAAACATGCAAAGTTTATAAAAAGCTTGTTTTGGAACATTATCTGTCATTCAGTGTTGATACTTTTCATTTTGTGATTTCAAAAGATACTTGCCATTTTTAAACTTTCGTTTAAATCGTATTGAATTTTTTTTAAAAAAAACCTTCGTTTTCATATAGGATTTTTTTTTATAATGGTACAATATAGGAGTGTTTTTGACATACAATGTACCTAGTTAGATCAATAATAAAATTGTTATGTATTTTATTGTTCTAGGTTTTGTGGCTTGGTTCAATTTCCTGGTGACATGAGAAAAAAAGTTCTGTTTCAGCTCTTCCTCCTTCTTTGCCATCCATTTCCTGTTGTAAGTACTTCAAAAGTGGTTGAGATTTTTGAATTATATATATTAAAGAATGTGTATGTTTTTCTTCTTGGCAACTCAGTTCAATTTAATTCAGCCCTTTAGTGTCAGTGCACATGTATGCAGTGAAATTGAATGAGCCTCCATTGGTGCAATCACACAAAGCATAGAACACAGAATACATTCAAATACAGAATACATCTTCAGACTTATAAACAAATCCCTAACCCCAGGAAATACCTGGGCTAGGCACACATTTCCATATACAGACACATACACTCACACACACATTATTATAATAGTTATAACTATTGGGTTACTTCTGCCATAGTTGGCTCCGTACTGCATCTGTACAGTACATCCAGTGTGATATGCTGATAGCAAGGAATATATTAAATTCATTACCTAATGTACGGCTTTTATGAACAGCAGCAACAACACAAAGCTCCAGCTATTATAAACTATACCTCCCTCCCCCCAAAACACCCACCCATGTAAAAACTCTGCTGATTCTCACCAAAGGCCTATGCAACTAATACTTTTTTCCCACAGCGGACAACCAAGTGCTACATAAAGCCATCCCAATTGTATTTTTCAATAATTGATATTTAGGGTCTTGCCTTTAATCCTGGAGGTAGCTGTATGATTAGAAACTGTGGATATAATTATCTTTCATTTACCTACTTGTATAACATCTTTAATAGCTATCCAAAATGAAGAGTAATTTTTGACAAGTAGACTCCCCCTCTCAGGGAAATAGGCAGTGGGAGAGTGTTTAAGAGGTAAATTCATTAAAAGCTCAGTAATTCATTATTGGCTAATAAAAGAAATCATCTTAGACCTTGGTTTAATGTATTCTTTTCTTAATTTAGGCTGTAAATACTGTTCTCTCTTTTACCCACGCTTTCATTCCTCAAAGGCAACCACTTTTATTTGAGCCTTTTTCTGTTTTTGCTCTCTAGATAAGAAAAACAACTGCTAGTCAGGTTTATGAGATGCTGATAACCTACAGTGATATTGCCGAACCTGACATTTTAGAAAATGCCATGACAATTTTGAGTGACACTAATTGGTGAGTTAATCTTAAATGTACTTGTAAATTTCAGCTGCCTTCCAACCTATAGCATTTAAGAATATTCAGGATATATATTACACTTTGGGGATTTGCAAAGTTTTGTGTGAATCAAACTTTGTGACACAAATATGAAACAATGAAGTGAGACAGGATTTGTCTGTAAACTTCTCTTTGAAAGTTAACTGATACCTATAACAGCTTACTGTACAATATAGTACGGTATATAATTCAATAAAAGCTATTTTATTTGTTTGATGTGGGGTTTTTTTTTGCTTGCTTGCTTACTTACTTGCTTACACTTATTTATTTTATTGTAATAGGTAGTTGAGGCTAACATTACACTAGCTGATTCTTCCTGTTTTATCTTGGCATTTCTTTTACTGTTGATCAGAGGTGAAATTCAGCAGTTCTAGCAGGTTCGCTAGAACTGGTAGTAAATTTTCTAAGCAGTTTGGAGAACCGGTTGTTAGAAGAAATCTCCTTTTGTTTTTTTCCACTTTACAGGGTTAAGGCAGGAAAAAAAAACATTCTGGTGTTCTTTCTAGCCTAATCCTGCTTACAGAAATTACCCACCCAGTCACATGACCCCCCCAACCACGCCCACCAAGCCATGCCCACAGAATCAGTAGTTAAAAAAAATGAATTCCACCACTGTTCTGATTGAATATATATAATCAGCTCCCAGTTCAACCAACTGCGTAAATTAATCATGTTTTAATTCTACCACATTCCATTGCCTTCAGTGGAAACAAAGCTTTCTTCAGCCCTCTTGCGCTGTGATCAGTCACAATTAATTTTCTGCACCCTAACTATTTTTGAAATCATATCCTGCAGAAAAAAAAATGCTGCAGATCACACTGCATGTGTCAACAAGGATGGAAATGAAACAAGCAATGGGTGAGGCCAAGCCCAAAGTGGACAGGGTCTCTTCTTCCCTTGATACGAACTTCTTTTCATGGCATGAGCTTTCTCAACAAATAGCAAGCCGCAGAGAAAATCTGGATTGTTTATTTTCAAACAGCTTTTAAAATTAAAAAGAGGATCACATGAAAGCTATGCAGAAGGCACACAGAATATCCTGGTTTTATATTTTCTCTCTCTCTCTTCATACATATTTCCCCACACGACACACTTAAAAAGCCAGCAAATGGAGAAGTCTAGACTACAGATATAATCTAGATGGAAGCAGTAATCATTGTAGTAATTAGTAAACATTTACTAATTCAGCTAATTCAGCATCCAAGCAAGATTAATTATCCCCCAAAACTATCTTTTTGTTATTTTAAAATGTTACTTGAAGCATATGGCTTTATTTTACAAAACATATTCCATGCCTGGCATAGTGGCCTCTTTTGCTTTTTTCTAATCTGTTAATCGTTGCTTATGTGGAAAAACAAAATATGTTCTTTTATCACTATGCTCAGAACAAATCAAGATTCTTAATACCTTTGTTGATTCAGTTGCTAAATCATTTGCTTCCCTTATGCTTCCTCTCTAAAGGTGTTAACATTATCTGAGGCTCCAGTACTATAATTAAAAAGAGACAACCAAATGCTTCAGTAACGAACGATGTAATAACACAAAATATTACAATCAATTAAAGATGCTAGCTAATAATATGCGATGCAATCTTGTATTCCCTCTTCTTATTAGAAATATGGATAAGAAACTAAATCTTTAATTAATTAAAAACCCTAAATCAATAGTTACAGTCGTATCTTAGATTATTTCTTAGAGGCAAACCCTTATGTTGTAAAAAGATATTATTAGGAGAGAAGAGAAGAGAAGAGAAGAGAAGAGAA
>JAEANM010015527.1:0-13587 GCA_017656035.1 Myanophis thanlyinensis
TCCTTCTGCCTCCTCTCCCTCTTCAACCAACAGTAGTCCAATTTCCACCAGCACCCTGTAGGTCAACAGCACTGGTGGTGATTGTTGGTAACTCGAGCCTCAACCGATCCGATATAGCATTAACATTGGTGATTTGCATATTTAGATTTGGCGTGTTTTTACACCGGATGCCCTTCCTGATGCAACCCTCTCTATTTATCCGGGCTTGGGACCAACACAGAAGTCACTGGCTTGCAATTCCTGTGGCTAGATTGTTCATCTATTCCAGTATATTCTTTATTAAAAAGAAAAAAATGAAGCTACTGGAATTCCAGCAACAAGATACATTTCTAGCATACAATTAATACTAGTATTCTCTAAGACACTTTTGAATAAAGTTCTTCTACAGTTTATTATTATTAAGGTCTATTTTATAGTCAACCAGATGTTTAGAATGGTTTTGACATTTTTATCTATCTATCAAGTCCTTCTCAAGGAACTAGAGTAGGTAGAGATATTGTTTGATGGTGTTAAATTATCATCATAGGATATTAAGCTGTTCCAGATAAAGCTGCCTTTTGCAATTGACTGCTGGAGATTTTGTGAATACTGTTAGTACTCCAGATGTTTTGGGATTACACCCAAGATCCATAACATTATTGGTACTATCATTGCTTTTTTTTTACAATTGTTTTATTTGCAGATCTTTGTATTTTGTGATCTTCTCCAGTTCTTTCTCTACTTTTCTGCAGTCTACAGATATTGCCATGACCACTATCCAGACTTTTTTGTTTGTATTATTGACAATTATTGTCTGGGGTATTATTTGATAGATGCTTGTCTGCTATTATTTTTTAACTTTCTTTCTATGAACCAGCAAAGTAGGCAATCTCTTCCCTGACACTGAAGGAACTGTAAGTGTATGTTTATAAAATCATCTCTTAAACCCTTATCAGTTCAGTGACACAATCTCTCTCCCTCCCCCACATTCAAATATTTCTCTTCTTCTTTTCTACTTGCTGAGTTTATTCACATTTCCTCTCTTCTCTGATAAAACTCACAATTCCTATCCTGCAGGATTTAGTATACCTCTATAACATCTTCCCTTATTCTGCAATCTCTCTTGTTGCCAAGGCTTTCATTGTATGGATACTGTTTAGTCCCTAAGATTTTAGTTTGCCCCCTTTGCACTTTCTCCAGCATTCCTGGCATTTCATTTGTTAGCAAAACTGTCTGATCTGTGCTCTAAAGATGACATGCTGTTTTAATTTTCAATAGATTAGGCAGCCTCAGTAAGACCAAGCTGTTTGTATGGTTAATTGAATTCTCAATATATGCTAATATGCTTTCCGGCTGTAGTGCTTCCAGCATCAATACACATGCTTAACTGTAGTCACTCTTTGTCCAGAATTGGGTTGGTCTCTCCTGTGTAGCTGTGGCCTTGTTCACACAGCATGATATACAACCTGCTGTCTTGGAATGCTTGGGCACTAAAAATGAATTGCTTCCTCTCCTAACACCAAGAAAATAATAATCCTGAGCATCCACAGAAAAGTGGCAAGAGGGGTCGTGACAAAATATGCATCACAATGTTATGATGTGAACTCTACCCCTTTTGAAGTTGTGTGCCCTATCATGATACAAAAACAAGAGTGGAACTTGCATCATTTTTGCATCATTGTGGTTACTAATGAATGTGTCAAGCCTAAACGGACTCTTTGCAGATTTTTTTCTTTTCTTAATTCTCTTGAATTCAGTTAGTTTCCTTTCAGGCTTGCCACACCATTCTTTAGAAATGTATACGGGGGTTAGAATTAGATAGTTAGCTGGAAGTCTTATCTCTATAGCATTCTTTCCTGTGGGAATCAAGGACATCTGGCCTGCACCTGCGGTGGGAGGACCAGAAGATGACTCTTGAATGCTATCCTACTTGGATTGGAGAAGATGGTGACATGTGATGATTAGGGGAAGAAACTTTTACTTTACTTTGGATGGAGAAAACGTGGGAATTCAGATTTGGGTTTTCTCCAGATGTGCCAATATAATGTCTTCAATAAAATCTCATTCTGAGGAATACTGTCTCCTGAGAGTTCTGATTACATTGGGGATGTTACTTGGAACCCTGACAAAATGTCTATGATGATAAGTTAAATCTGTGAACTTGGAGAGTGGAAGCACCAAGTATACCACAGGCAGCAGATAAATGGTATTAGTTCCATTTGAACACAAAACTTTGAGAAAGAGGCGAGGGAAAGAACTTGTTAACTTGCAATTAAGAGCTTGTCCAGAAATTTGCATAGAATCAATTGTTTCTATCAATCAGAATAAATTGTTACATTTCCAAGAATAAAATTTGTATTCAGTTGTGGGGAGTTCTGATTAACATATATTGTACTTGTATTGTTAATGTGAAAGCAGGCCTTTCTCTTCTCTTTTTAAAGATAACTGAAGTGCTAAGTCTTGGCCAGTCAACAATTCTCAACACCTGAACTATTTTGCAAACTGTGCAGGAAACTTCCTTAAACATATCTTGTCTTCCTTGACATCTGTAGAACAAGCCAATCAAAATAAATGGCTCAAAGTTTCAGATGTATCCAAACGTGCACTAGATCTCAATAAGTTGAATATTATTTATGCTAGTGTGCCACTGCCTATAGAAATACATCGATAAAAATGCAGAGTCATTACCATCCTTTTAAAAAAAGCCTTTTTATCTTGTGTTTGAAGAAATAATGGAATGGGTTGGAGTTAACTCAGCACTGTGTGAAAATAATTACATTTGCACAGCTGATGACACTAGCATTGTGCTGAAAAGTTAAGCTGCATCAAGCTTGGTCAGTACTTGGGTAGATTTAACTCGGAAGTCTCTCTCTCTCTCAGACCCATACACACACACACACACACACGAAAACAGTAAAGGCATTTCAATTCTATACAATGCAAAGAAAACTGTATGCTATGTTCATGCTGTCACCAGGAACTACACTCAAAAACTTCATTAACTTTAGATAATTGCCTACAGCACACATAAATATCCTACAAGAAGTGTAGTATGGAGGAAGGCACCATGGTTATTTGTTTGTATGTTTGGAAAACAATAAGAAAAACAGTTTATCTAAAATTCCTACCATAGTTACCCACAGCCAATTATCACCAAAAGCTGATACTAATTTCACTAACTTGCAGTATGCAAGGAAGGGCGAGGCTTCATGGACACATGAAAATATGTTTCAAAGAATAGAGCTACCCTTGCCATTTGCTTGGTTTCTGAAGCCAGTAATAGCACGAACAGTGAGGCATTGATACCTAGGTGGCATAAGGTTTCCAGGCTTAACTCTGAAGAAGACAGGGTGAGGTGGGGGTCTTTTAAAATTAATTTTGCTACCACCACCCCCATGTGCAAAATCACACAGAAAGAATGATGAGTTGCTTCCACATATGACTATATTAATTTGAAAGGTTCTTAGGGTAACATAAAACTAGGATTGGAATCTTCTTGGAGCTTATAGTTTGCCTCTCTGCTGCTATGAGTTTTGGTACAATAGTTATAAATCCCTACATGTCTGCCTTTCTGTTAAAACTATTTGTAAATGTATCCATTGCATTCACATAAAGGCGCACTTAAGAAAAAGTGTGAACCTGCCCCTTGAACTGTAATGCATTGAAATGGTTCCTGAATGATAATTCTTAAAGATGTATTAATTATCTTTCCTAATTATTGGGGGGGATTTTAAATTAGACAATAAACAACACTGGTTACTTTGCCTTTTATTTTCACATCAACTGTCTTCATGTGTGGACTCAGGTCAGAATGGAAAAAAGCTTTAAAATGGGGATCTCTGTGGTAAAATGATTATTATCTGTGGCTTGAGTTCTGTGGTTGTTGAAGATGTGGACCAATGGAATCAAGATCTTAAGTGCAGTGGTGGAATTCAATTTTTTTACTACTGGTTCTGTGGGTGTGGCTTGGTGGGTGTGGCTGGAGGGTCATATGACTGGGTGGGAAGTTTCTGTAAGCAGGGCAATAAAAATTTGGCTAGAAACTAGAATGTTTTTTTCCCACCTTCTTTATAGGATTAATCCTGTAAAGTGGAAAAAAGCAAAAGGAGATTTCTTCTGACAACCAGTTCTCTGAACTGCTTAGAAAATTTACTATTGGTTCTAGTGAACCTGCTAGAACTGCTGAATTTCACCTCTGCTTAAGTGTGCAAGTAGGTTGTCCCTTCATATACTATTCAGGGACTCTCAGAAGACAAAATTAAAAAAGTACCTCATGGTAGGACATTTTGGTTGCTCCTAACAAGTACACTGCATTCTGATGTTCCTAGGATCTGTTGGAGCCACTTTCCTAGTTTAAAAGTCACAGCCCAGTGCTCCAACTGGGACTGGGACTACTTTGGCTGTTACCTTTTACACCCTCTCTAGTTCCTCCTTCAGGTCTTGGTACTTCTCCAGTTTCTCATACACTTTCTTCCTTATGTTGCTGTCACTTCGCATTGCTATGCTTACATATCCACTCCTATCTTCCAGTCTTTGTCTTCTACCATGATGTCTGGTTGATTGGCTTTGGGTCCTGTGTAGTGAGGTAGAACCCTGCTCTATGCATATACTGCCTACTGCCTGTTCTTGTGCTGCTATGGTCAATGCCGCAGGGTGGTCTCTAAGTCCATTCATTTCCAGTGGGAAACAGAAATTGGTAGGATTTCCCAACACCTGCCATTTCAGCTATCTGTCAATAGTACATCCATAATGTACTACATCCATGAGGTCTTGCCATGGTACATTCTCTGCTTCATCTTCTTTTCATGTCTGTTGCTGTCTCAGACATTAGCTCAGAAGCTCATCCTCGGGTGCCATCTTGCTGATGTATTTCTAGATGCCCTTGACACCACCTGTCCTCTTTCCAGATGGTGTACAGTCTCTGGGTGCTGGGTTTGGGATGGAAACCTCCATACATTATGAGGTGCTTCCGGGTCTTCACATTGGTAGTTTCCATGTCTTTCTAATGCCAGCTCACTATACTGACAAGGTATATGATGGCAGAACATACATGTTTATGGCATGGATATTTTTCTTCCCACTGTGCTGGTTCTTCAGGACCTATCCTATCCTTTGGTGGTAGTTGCATGTTGCTGTCTTCATTGCCTTCTTATCATGGTTTCTAAATACCAAGGGGCTTGTAGTTGGTCTGTGGGTCTTCTATGTGCCCCATTAGTAGTTCTACCCCATCAGTCTTAACTACTCTCCACATCAACTATGATCTAGCCATATTTCTCCAGTCTAAAAGACATCCCCAAAGTCCTCACTGTAGATTCATGGCAGGTGTATTAGAAAATCAATGTCTCAGTCATTCTTAACAAACAGTTTAATGCCATCCATTAAATGATGTGGCTGATGATAGTTCCACTCTTGAACTTGTAGTGATAATCAGTCCTCATGATTATTTGACTAAGGGGGTTCAAGCTATGCTGAACAGTAGCAGGGACAGTACATTACCTTAGTATATGCTGCAATTGATGGCTTCTTGTGTGAGCTGTTGGGAATTGACTTCCAGTATTGTCTTCCATAATCCCATTAAATTCCTGAAGAAGGTCTTTAATGTCCTGTTGATTATGTATAGTGCCATGGATTCACAATTCATGTATATGGCAATGAGTGGTAGGTTTTCCTGTAATCAATCCAGACTGCGCTCAGATTGGTCTGTTTAATCCTTGAGACTTGGCTGACTCTTCTATCTATGAACAATTGGTGTTTTGAGACTTTGGTATTGTTTCCAAAGCCCTTCTGAGCCATACTTGTATTATTGTACCTTGGTGACTATGGTGCCTGATGGGACTTTCCATATCGTGGGGAGACAAGTTATTGGGCAGTAGTTGAGATAGTGCTGTTTCCTTGTAGGGGAGTCTTTCACAATCAATGCTATCATTCCTTGTGTTAGTCAGTCTGACTCAGAGCCTGCTGCTAGCAGCTGGTTTATCTGTGCTGCTAGAGGTTCATGCACAACTGTTTGTTTCTTTAGCCATTGAATCATGTCTGAGAGAGAGAGAGCAAAGAGAAGGGAGAGAGAGATAGGGGAGGGGAGGGAGGGAGGGAGGGAGGACGAGAGATTCAAATGCTGTACAGAAAAAACACAGCATTATTTAGTGATGTTTTAGAACTAAGAAAAAAGTGTTAGTTAAACCTGTCCATATGCTCATAGAAAGAAGGCTTTGTAAATTATTTCCGAAAGCAGTTTCTCTTCTAGTAATTGAAAGATATAATTGACAATTCATATTTTTTTCTGATTAAAGCAAAGACACATTCAGTGCTTATTCCAATATATAAACAGAATAACTTCTTGCCTGCTGGAAGAGAACAGATAGACAGAGATTTAAATAAGATTTAAATGGGCAGGATTTTGATTGTCAAAATAACATCTTGACTGTTTTGATATCTCCTCTATGGAAGACTCTAAGAGTAGCCACCCAGAATATCACTCTCCATGCCTTGTCCCATTGTATTTAGGGGGTATTGTGCAGATCTTAGTTCTGTGCAGGTAGTATTTTCTGGAGGTTTCTAAGACATCTGGGTTCCAAGATACATAGGGCTTTATAGGTGATAAATTGGAAACAAACCACTAACAAATGAAGCTCCCAGGCAATGGTGCTATGTGACAATGATGCAATTATTGCCACAGAAATCATGCGATTATCCAGCAAGCACAAGGGTAGGTAGTTACATACCAGCTATAAGTTCTGGATGGTTTTATGTCTCAGTGTAATGAGTGGTCCTCAGTAGTGAGCAAGAAAGGCAAATTTCCATCTTGGAATAAAGCAGCTTTTTGTGACATGAACTTCACCTTAAAAAACCCTCAAATCTGCTGGAATTAGTGACTGCAGGTTTTTCCTTTGTTGTGTGGCTATAAGGTATCCATGAAATGAAATACAAAGCTCCCATTTTCTTAAATGCAGCAAAATTGCTGTGCTAAGTTCACATTACATACATTTAAAGCTTAAAAAAGCTTTACCAGGATGCTAAGATCTAAGCATCACCACCTGCTGTCTAAAAAAGTGCACTGTTTACTGAAGTAAGCATTTCTTTAAATCAAAACAGACTGGTTCACAACCTTAAAACATATTAGGCAATAAAAAATTGCCTAGATTGATCATCATCTTCATTATTGCTTTCTGAGAATAGTTCATTTGTGTATTCATCACTACATCATGACATTCCCTAAACCAATGGCAGATAATAGATCTATCAAACCAAGATGGTTGTCTCTAGTGGTTCTTTAGCATGATTCACCAGCTCCATTTGTTCAAGCAGCAGGTACTTGCACTCATGCCTGAAACTCCGCTCACATGAGATAAGGCCATTTATACATGAAGCACTATTCATGAGAAGGGAGCTCTGCACACGAGCACAAGACCCTCCACTTGCATGAGCAGAGATTCATGCACTTGCCCATCTCTCCCATGGTTTTAAACAGGCTACGGTCCTGGTTTTGAATAGATCATGGCCTGGTAATAGGATTACCCCAGGACTGGAGACCCCTGAGCTATGGAATGCAAAGGGAACTTTTGTCTAATCTAGCAATATCTAGGATTCTACATCCACAAAATGGTCACCATTGATTGGTTTAGATATGTCATGCAAACATATCTAAAGTGGAATTGGCCACTTTTGTTTCAGCATTATCAGAGATCCCATGAAGGTTGTATTCATACAAAGTTCAACATTTGTGTGAAGCCGCTGGGTGAGATCATCCGTGGTTTTGGGGTGAGTTTTCATCAGTACGCTGATGATACCCAGCTGTACATCTCCACTGCGGGCCACCCCAACGAGGCCGTCGAAATGATGGGCCGTTGCCTGGAGGCCGTGCGGAGCTGGATGGGTCAGAACAGGCTCCAGCTCAACCCGGCCAAAACCGAGTGGCTGTGGTTTCCTGCGCCCAGATACAGCCAGCTTACTTTATCACTGGCCGGGGGGGGGGGGGAGATTTTGCCCCCCACAGAAAGGGTTCGCAACTTGGGTGTCCTCCTGGATGCACGGCTATCGTTAGAAGATCATATCGCAGCCGTCTCCAGGGGGGCTTTTTTGAAGTAGCAGAATATTGTGCCAACGTATGGCTTAACAGTGGCCATACCCAAATGCTTGATGACCAACACCACCAGATAATGCATATTATCTCTGGCACATTGCATCCCACTCCTTTGCATTGGTTACCAGTATGTAGCAATATTATACATCTGACATTAGCAGACAACAAGCTCTTATCTGGCTATCATCAAGAATGCTGAACAAGGCCCTTCCTATTTCATCAGGACAATGCATAGTCCATTAGAAGACTGAAAATTTGTAAGCCAGCATGGAAATCCGCTATTCACTCAACATCTATCCAGTTTAACCCTGAGAATGTGTGGACAGAGGAATGACCCAAGTTACCTTCTTGTGGTTTGACCATTAGAAATCCCTCTGCCAAACCACCTGTTTTAATCTGCCTCACTCTGTCTGGATGAAATTGAACTGAATTATGTGTGATATTGAAGTGTCTCTGCCCTGTATCAGTGGGTATGGAAAGATTTTCTTCGTTGCAATTGTGGTGCTGATATGTAATATGTGAACTATTAAACATATTGTGCAACATTGTCCATGATGTATGTTCTCTGGTTCCCTAGAAGGTCTACATGGAGCAACATCAGCAATGATCACCTGAAAAACTGAGTTGGACATTGAGTTATGAGGCCATTGCCATACATTAATAGAAGTTTTATTTATAATTATGTGGATTATATTTATATGTTTAATTCTCTTCTGTCATGTTCTCATCATACACTAAATAAATAAATAAACAATAACACCTAGATCTATAACCACAATATGGCCACCATTGGTTGAGTTATATATGTCATGCAAAAATATCTAGGTTGGTATTGGCAACTTTGTTTCAGAATTATCCAATGAAGGTTGTATTCATACAAAGTCTCCAGGAGCAGATGAATTACATTCCAAAGTCCTGAAGGAACTAGTGAAGGTTATCAAAGAATCATTTCTGGTACTCTGAGAACAACTAATCTATACTTAATTTATTTTAAACCAATTTAATTTAAATTAAATTTTAACTGTTTGTATTTTAATTGTTTTTAAACTGATTTTAACTGAATTTTAACTATAATGATAATGTTAACGGGACAACCTTTATTTAATTATTTTAATAGGCTTTTAAATTGTTATTGTATCTATGTTTTTATTGGCTGTGCACCGCCTGGAGTCCCTAGGGAGAGGGGGCAGTATATAAATCAAATAAAACCTTAAAACCTTAAACAGAAGAACTAGAGTTTCAGAAGACTGGAGGAAAGCAAATGTTATCTCAGTATTAAAGAAGAGAATCTGGGAAACAACAGAATCTTGACAGCTATGCTGGACAGACTTTGAATAATTATCATGCAGTATATTTATGAGTGCTTGGATATGCGTATTGCAATTAGTAAGAGTGGAGTGGGTTTGTTATAAAGAAATTGGTACAGATTAAATCTATTTCCTTGTCTGACAACTTTATCAGTTAGGTTACTAGATCAGAAGAATGCTTTCGAGAGTGTATCAGGCCTTCATGAAACTCTACAACAGAGTGACTCATGATACTCTTCTGATTAACATGATAGAATATGTATGTAGGAATTTTGTTCTTCTCTTTTTGGCACGTATGCAATGATGCAATACATTGTAAAATTAAGGGTGGGTCTTATATTGTGATGCTTTGTGTCAGCTTTCTGCCCTCTTTGTCACAGATGTTGATGGATTTACAGTTGGCTGAATGACTATGCCCATGAATGCTCACTCGTGACTCCATTTACAGTAGCTTGGGGTGGAATGCTACAGGGCCGATTTGGTCCCTTTGCTATTAAAGATCTTTATTAGACTTTGTCTGGAGGATTTTAGCCTGCAGGTGATATAAAACAGGGCAAGGAAGCTAAGCCTTTAGATAATAGAAAATTTAGATCCAGATAAGCTTGAACAATGATCTAAAGTGAATAAAACAGATTTTAACAGGAAAAAATGGTAAAGTCCTGCATCTATCTGCATAGGAAAAATATAAAGCACAAATATAGGATGGGGGAAATCTGGTTTGTTAATAATACATGTGAATAAGGTTTGAATGATTTTGTTGACCATACAGGTATTCCTTGACCTATAATTGCAATTGAGATAATTTTGTTTCATTACGGTCTTATGGGAAGGTACCCACATGATTGGATACAATTTCATGATATTTTTGTGGTGATTGATAAGTGAATCATGTGGTCATAAGATGAACCTATTCTTCAGACTGGTTTATTTTTGCAAAAAACTGGCAGAAAACATTACAAATCATGATCCTGTGACCATAGTTTTAACTTTTACATTGGGCCATCGATTTAATCTTTTAATTACATTTTAACATTTCTATTTGTTCTGTTTTAAATGGCTGTACACTGCCCTGAGTCCCTTGGGAGGGGGGCGGTATAATTTTTTTTGAAATAAATAAATAAATAAATATAAGATGCTATAACCATGGAGCCATGATGGCACAGTGGTTAGAGTCCAGTACTGCAGGCTACTTCTGCTGACCACTGGTTGCAAGCAGTTTGGCAGTTTGGGTCTCACTGGCTCAAGATTGACTCAGTCTTCCATCCTTCCAAAGTCAGTAAAATGAGGACTAAGATATTTGGGGGCAATATGCTGACTCTGTAAGCTGCTTAGAAAGGGCTGTAAAGCACTGTGAAGTGGTATATAAGTCTAAGTGCTATTGTTATTGCTATCATTAATGCAAGTGGGTTGTTAAGTGCCTGAAATGTGATCACATAATTATAGGAAGGGACAGCAGTCATAACTGTGAGGTTGGGTCATAAGTAGCTTTTTTTAGCCTATTGTAATTTCAAACTGTTGTTAAATGAAAGCTGTAAGTCAAGCACTACCTGAATGAGGAACAGTTAAAGAAACTAGATATATAGAAAAGATAATATAGAAAAGATAATGCGTGTATTCAAATATTTCCAAATATCTGAAAGGCTGTCACTCAGAAGAAATTCAGTCTCTTTGCCCCAGAGGACAGGATTAGAAACAATGGAGTAAAATGACAAGGAAGCAGATGGAGGCTAGCCATTAGGTGGAACCCCTTGATCTTAGGAGCTGCCAGACAAAGGAATAGGTTGCAAGTGAAATGGTGAGTTTTCCTTTGCGAGAAACCTTCAGAGGCTGAATCGTCCTGTATCAGATTCTAGTGAATCCTGTATTGAGGGGAGAGTAATTAGATGACCTTTAAGGTCCTTTTCAACTTTATAATTCTATGATACTTTTTTTGGTTTACATTTGTGCAACACACAACATAATCAACTATAAACCATATGCATTAAATCACAAATCAAGCACATTTTAGTCTACTTTATGATACAACATGGAAGCCTATTTGCTATAGTGGTTAAGGTGCTGGACCAAATACTAGGAGACTGTATTCTAGTCTCACCGTAAGCATGAAAAATTGTCTGGTGACTTTCAATCAATTACTCTTCTCTCAGCTCACTTCACAGGACATTGTTGTGGGAAAAATAGGAGGAAGCGCTATTATGCTCGCTATCTTGAGTTACTTATAAAGGTGGGATGAAAAAAATAAAGGCGAGTGATCTTGGGCCACTCATTTTCTCAGTCCTAGGAAAAAGACAGTGAACATTTTAGACAAACAAACTGCAGAGATAAATCCAGCTGTTCTCCAGGAATCTGACTCAAAGGTACCAAAAGATTAAAAAAAAAGCACAAAGGTAGCTTAATTATCATTGGATAAGTTGCTTGCTGTGAACTACAAGCATGCTTGCGTCCCCTGAATGATGGTATTGTTTTTGAAGGAAGACAGAGGTCACTGATTATTCAGAGTCTTATTTCTTGCTTTCAAATCATTGCAACCATTGCTATAAATCCAACTCCATTAAGAGGTAAATTACTTCAAAATAGTAGATTAGCAAAACCTCACAGAACGTCATTCTTAGCTTTCTGGCAAGAATTTAGAATCATGAAAACTTTATGCTGAGTGCAGTCTTTCCACTCCTCTTGAATGCCAAGGTTGCAAGCATAAGCACAATTAAGCAGCATTAATTAACTTTAGCTTCACCAAAGTCAGTGAATGTTACTTCTGACTAAACATGCTTAGATTGCAGAGTACTATTACTACACATTTACAGGCACTTACTAGATCTTATGGCAAGATGAACTGCAAAATAGCCATGTTAGCCTAACACTGCAAAGTCAGCTTCAGTGGTTTATTTATATGTGTACAGTACATCTCATGCACATACAGAAAATGGGATCAGTTGGGCAAACCATCGTTAACCAGAGATAAGTTTGAAAGAACAGCCAAAAATCTCAGGGTACATACACATAATTACACATAAACATAATGCACAAATAAACCACTTATGCCTTAATGTTGTGAATGTTCTGTTATAGTTTGAGAAATAACATTAAACATGATTTAATGTGATCTATACATTCAGCAACACCAATCAAAGCTGACACCAGCCAGCATGTAGAATAACTCAAAGTGTGCAAGATCAGAAGATATGGAGAGATGTGGCTCATAGAATTGCCAGGAGTCAGACAAGATTGAATGGATAACATCATCATCATCTTGCATTCGGCTTTAATGTAGAACAAACATGAATCCGAATGATTTGAAAGCATTCTGGCTACAATTTCCCAGCTTTTCCATTATAATTTCTTCCTCATCAGAAGTATTGTCTTCAGATTTGTTTCCATCCATTCCTTCTACATACCTTTACAGACAGACTACAAAGATTCAGCCCTAACACCGTCACTTGTCTATTTTACACAGCACCTGATGCAGTGGTGGTGAGTAAATAACTAATTATGTAGTAGTTAATAGAAGATGAAATGAAGTCTACTGGGCCATGGCAACAGTGCTTGGAGTTGTTGATTTAGGATCAGAATCTAATAATACCAACAAACCTTCCTGTTGTGGCTAAGAGGTGGATTTTCAAGGTTCTCTGGGGATTATACTTGAGAATAGAATAGAAAGCAAGGCAATATTCTTCAGTGGGCTTTTTATTCAGAAATTTTAGTGTGATGAATAAGCCAACTCTGAGATAAATAAATACCACTTGACTGTAATCTTCTGGCAAGCAGAAGAGTCCTTCTGAATGGCATCACCCTGCTGAAAGTCATGGTTTGTAGCATTTTATTGACTGGTCCTGGCAGTTTTCTTAGCAGTAATGTAGAAATGGCTTACTGCTGTCTTCTGGGATAATTTTTATCATCTCCATCTAGACCAGGGGTGGGCAAACTTTTTGACTCACGGGCCACAATGGTTTCTAAAATTTGACAGAGGGGCTGGGTGTCGGTCTGAGCGGGGAAGCAGCGTGCACACACACACACAAGCTCCCCTCTCTGAAAAAAGGAGGGGGGATGAAAAGTATCTACTCGCTCACGACCCTTCAGTGAAATCAGCTTCCCAGATTCTCTTTTTTTTTTTCTACCGCGGAGAGAAAAAAGAAAAAGTTTTCTCCTGGGACTTGATTGGACAGGAAGTGGCCAATCAGAGCAGCAGAGGGATGGCCAAGGAAGGAAGGAAGGAAGGAAGAA
>JAEANM010015528.1:0-13587 GCA_017656035.1 Myanophis thanlyinensis
CCAACATTCTGGTTTCATATTTGGATACATTTTAGCTAGTCTTGCTGGTGAATAATGCCATCGGTAAAACATCTTGTCAACTTTTTACTTTTCCATGATAGTATAAACTAGCCATTTCTATAACAACAAATCTATCTAATCAGTAAAACTGAAATCAAAGTTTCATTTTTTTCTACCTCAAGCACAAAGTCCAGAAGTGGTTTCCCAACTAGTAACAAAAGTAATTATGTTTTTTTTTCTTTGATCGAAGCAGTCGATTTAGCCATCTCTGCTACCTCCATCAACTTTTGCATCCATTGTGGGAATCAAAATATCCTTCCATTTTTCTGCATAAAGTAGTCTTGCTGCCATCAACATATATAATATCAAAATTCCAATTTTTTTCCATTAAACCCCCCCAAAACATTTCTGGTTCTATCTTTATATTCACTTTAAGAATTTTCTGTATTGGAGTATGAATCCTACTCCAATATTTCTTTGCTTTATCACATGTCCACCACAAATAGTAAAATGTCCCTTCTTTACATTTACATTTCCAACATTCATTTGAAATAGCTTTATACATTCTGGATAATTTGTCTGATGTTAAATGCCAATGATATATCATCTTATATAATTTTTCTTTCAAATTGTAATAATCCTTGCAGAACATTGTTGAATCATCTAGAACAGAAATGAACATTTTACAGTCCTGGGCTGTATCTGGTGCTTGGGTGTCTCTGTCCAGCCTGCAAGGAGGTCAAACAAAAATTAGAAATCGAAGATAAATAAGCATATGCCCGGCACACATTGCTTTGCTTTTATTTTGAAGGCGACTGCTATTTTTTTTTCCAATTGATGTGTGTGCTTTCCTACCCACTTTCACAACCCTATTGGTTTGGCCCTCCACAATAGTCCCAACTTCTCCTCTGGCCCCTTGAAAAAATTAATTGCCTACCCCTGAACTGGAAGGAGTAGAGTGGGGGCAGAGAAAAGAAGCTGCTGGCCAGCTGAGAACACATCAACCCAGTAGTCTCTTGATGCTCTTTGTGTTTTTCTTAGGCTGGGTGTGGTTGTAGCTGCCAGAGCTAGGATCAAGAATGGTCCATTTAGTTTGTGAAGTGGGCTACTGTGAGTGCACGTTAGAATATCTTTGGGGCATGAATATCTTCTTGGGCCTCCGCTGACCATTAGCTCTCTAGGACATAAAGGGACTGTAAAATAATCTTTCTTGAACTGAGAATTTGTTGAAGAAACAAAGCATCTCTCGGTTTAGATGTGTCTAGTAGTCTTATAATAATTCTTCTTTGCTTGTGGATCCCATGGGTGGAATAGTTATTTAAATTTTCATGCCCCAATTATTTTTCCTCTGACGTTGACATTCATCAACCACAACCACACCTAGCAAGCATCTGGAAAGAAATCCTGGCATGTTTTGTTACAGAAACATTTGATGCACCATAGGTGCCAAATCTTAAGCCTTTCCTGCTTATTTCTGCTGTTAGTAGATTTTAATCAGTTTAATTTTCTAGAGGGTCTTTTCCCAACTTGCATCTTCCAAGATGTAGACTAAACTCCATTTTTGACACACTTTTGGTTTCAGATTACATGCCTTCGTGTATGAGGAATTTAGGAAATATCTAGAGTGACCACTTTTGTCTTTTTCACAGAGAGATTAGCTGAACCATTTAGCTGATTTGGAGATGGGTTGCCATTTGCAGTTAAATCTAACACTGCCTCTAAACCACAACAAGGCCTCTGTAAACACCCTGGGCCTCAGGCATTTTGTTGAACAAAACTGCATAGGATTCCATTCTTCCTTCACTCAACAAGTGACGTAACAGTGATTTTGCACCTGAGGAAGAAAATCCCTCATCCATTTCTCTCTCCTTTGGTATTACGAATGTGACAATAATCCATTCAAATAATGAATCTTTGTTTTATTTATTTTTTTAGGATGGGTGAAAACTTCTTGAGGCAGTTGCTTTTCCCCATGCCTGCCTGACTATATCTAATATCCAAAAGTTAAGATGGTTAGTATTTGGTTGGGAATTCATCAGAGAATTGCAGAAAATTGGAATTCTAGATTGAACAAGTCAATGGCAAATCAGCTCTTGCACACTGTTGGAAGACATAATCAAATGGTGAGTTGAAAGAACATTAAATATAATAGGTATTTATTTATGATTCCAGAAAAGAGCTAGACAATATTTTCTTGTCCAGGGTCTACCTATTTTTTTTTCAGGCATCAAGGTCTATAGGATATATTTTCAAAGAGAGGATAGACCCAACATTCTTACTGTTTTCCCCAAAACATGCTTTGTGAGGCTTAGGGAGAGTTAATTTTTGCAACATGGTTTAAACCTTAAATGATTTAAACAAAAATAGACAAAATCTGCACCACTTCAAAGAAGCATTTCTCAGTCAGTATGTTTTATTACAGATTGCCCTTAAAAAAGTTTTTATTTTGTTTGGGTTCCTGAGCTCAAAGTAATAGTGATCATCGTTATCTTCCTTCTTTTGGGGAATGCATAATGACTGTGTGTATCTCTAATTTACTTCTTTATGGGTTTCACTCATTTCACTAAGCCACACATTATTTGGCTTGAGTTTAGGATGTTGTGAAACCTAGTTATTGTGGTTGGAGACCACGTTTTATAGTTGACAAAGAAATGTGAATGCTCCAGATCACAAAGACAGCTTATTGTGACAAGGAAATGTGACCCATTTATCAACAATCCAAGGGAATGAACTGAAAAAGATTTTACAGAGAAGGGAGGCAAATTTCATTTTCTAAAACAGGGGTATCAAACGCAAGGCCCAGGGTCTTGATCCAGCCCATGGAGTACTTAGATATGGCCAGAGGTGAAATTCAGCAGGTTCTAGCAGGTTTGCTAGAATCGGTAGTAAATTTTCTAAGCAGGTCAGAGAACCGGTTGTTAGAAGAAATCTCCTTTTGGTTTTTTCCCATTTTACAGGGTTAATCCTGTAAGGAAGGCAGGAAACAAACATTCTGGTGTTGTTTCCAGCCTAATTTTTATTTCCCTGCTTACAGAAACTGCCCACCCAATCACATGACCCACCCCCAGCTATGCCCACCAAGCCACGCCCACAGAACCGGTAGTAAAAAAAAATTGAATCCCACCACTGGATATGGCCCACGGGGCTGCCATAGAAACAGCGAAGGCCAACCTGTGGGGCTTCTGCCAGTGAAAACAGGCTCCCAAGCTCTATTTTCAACTGCCATGGCCTCCTGCAACTTCTGCCAGTGAAAATTGAGTGACCCTCCCAAGCTCCATTTTCGCTGGCAGAAGGTTGCAGGAGGCTGTGGCAGCCGAAAACTGTGTGGGAGCCCGTTTTGCTGGCAGAGTACACAGGCCACCACAGACACACCCAACGTGAATGACATTGAGCTGGCCACACCCACCCTGGCCCCTGGAGGTCAAACACAACCCTGACGCGGCCCTCAATGAGACCCCTGTTCTAAAATAACATTTTTGCCCAGGGAAGAAGTTTTCTAGCAGTTGTATTCCAGTGAAAGAATAAAAGAATATTTCCTGTTGAAATATTAACCACCTTTCCGGTCACTGACTGTTCATTGCCCCCAGTCAGATTCTTCTGATTATCATTCTTTGCAGCAATACACTTGTGCTTTCTTTTTTAGCCTGCTTCCCAAATTAAATACAAATACATCTACCCATCTGTCACAAATCTGATTCTACCCTATTTCCATTTAATATCTTTTTTGTCTCCCTAGAATGCATTTAATGAATCAGGCAAGCATGACCCTGAATAAACTAAACATTAAGCAGCTTGAGACTGTATGTGTGAAAGAGAGAGAAAGAGTGAGAGAGCATCCATCCTTTCTCAGATTAGTATAGCACAATGAGCAAGGAAAGTGAAAGGGTGTTAGGGAAAGAGGAAACACCAAAAGTGTGAAGCATTAGTTTTTGTGCATATGCAAGAGGTAGAGTAGTCCCTAAGGGAAAAGGGTTGTGAATAAGAAAGGGCCAGAAAGCAGCTTTTTAAAGGGCATTTTCGCAGTTTAATATATCAAAGTGGGTCAATCTGGGCTGGAAATATCTCAGGTTGCTACACTATAAAATTAGAAAATATTGATGTAAAAGCAGTTCTTTGGTAATCAAGCCTTTAAATCTAGGAGTTAGAATAATTTTTTTTTTTTTTGCAAGCTGGAAATATCTTTACTCTTGAAAAAGGCTAATTTTCAATTCTGTAACTTATTTCCACATTGGGTTTTAAAATTAAATGAAAGCTCCATATCAGAAATTCTTTCTCTCCTCTCCCCCCTTTTTTGCCATTTTGCTTGATAAAAGAGGTCCAGTTAATTCAGAAGTTTACTCTTTTAACCCTAAAATTGTTTGATCATTGGTGTGTGAGAGACTTCCATATTGATAAAGGACATAATTAAACATCTACGGTCAGTAAAGCGGAACTGAAGATAAATTAACCCCTTAAATGCTATTTTCCAATCATGAATATCTTAATTGCATCATACGTTGATATGCATTAAATGTTATTATTTTGATAACCTTTTTCTTTGTAAGATATTGATCTCTGAAGTTTCAATTATATGCAAATTCATCTATATCCTTCTAATCACCACTTTATTCTAAGTGTACTCTGGATATATAGGGTTATGTTAATACTCCGTTAATCAAACCCATAAAACTAAAAATAAACAGATTCTATTAAAACTTCATTGTAAAAAACAATTATGAGTATAATATGTATGCAATTAATACATATTAATTGTGTTTTATAACTTTGTCTTGTTGATCAACTGTTAACACTCAAATGTGATGTTTTAACAAAAGGCATAGAAAAGTATTTGTTTCCTAAAGTTGTTCTTAAGAGGAAAAATAAGGCAATATCTGTTCTCATCTGTATGGTTAGCCACTTTACTCCAAAACTCTAGCAAATTTGGGACAAGAATTGCACTCATTTTGATTCCAATTTGTTTATGTTATTTGGAGCACTTAAATTAGAAAATATCGTTTATGTTATTTGGAGCACTTAAACTAGAAGTCAAAAATATATGATGGCCTCAATTCGACTGTCGAGGGATAGGATCTTCTGCTTGAGCAGGAGGTTAGTCTAGAAGACCTCCAAGGTCCCTCCCAACCATGTTCTATTTCTGTATAGAGGAAGACTATAAACAGCATAGGTGATGAGATTTTATTGTTATGTAAATAATATTTATTTATTTATTTCATCAGTTCATAAAGGTGCCCATTTCAACAAGTGGTTCTCCCAGGAATATTATGTGCATGATATCAACTGTAGATTTTCTAATTTATATAATTGTTTATATAAATTAGCCTTTTCTTTTTCGTTCCCCGCCCTTTATTTATTTTTATGCCCTAGAAGTCTTTTATTTCTTCTCATCTTTTCCCTGGCCAATGAATTGGAACATAAGTGTTCTAGCAATACAGATTCAAGAATCAAACTAAATCCTTGGGAATACTGCTTCAATCCATAGGCTTGGGAGAAAATATTTGCCACTTCTGTGTAGATATTCCTGTAATGCTACTATAAAGTACTCCCCCCCCCCCCCACTAATTATCATGTTTAATAGGGGAGGTGAAAGCTACTCAACATGGGCAACAAAAATCCAGACAACTATGAAATGACAGCAGAGAGATAAGAAAAATCTTACTTTTAGATTATCTAGTGGTCATCCTGTCTTTTGCAGTCCACATACAATTCTCTCATAGTATGGTTATTAAGTAATGTTCAGACATTTCTTCCCAATTGGTAAAATAGAATAGAGTTACAACTAGGAAACAGAGCAAAGCTGAATAGTTTCATGAAACAGGAAGAATTCATATTTCACTCTGTTTGAATTAATTTGAAAACTGTTGCCTTAACTTTACCTCAGGAACCTTGAGACTTATGTAATAAAGTTTTTCAGAAAACCCTATTTCACCATATCAAAGGCACTTGTCCTTAATAAATGCAAAAAAAAACCCCATACATTGATAAATAATAAATTTGCCATTTCCCCATACTTTCTTTGAAAGACAGATTAATAAATATGATGATGTATATGAGAAGTGAGAAATTATTTGAATTTCCTAATGCCCAACCCCCTTCAGTCATGTATTTTAAAAATTGTGGGTTGGCAAAGTTCTAAGCAGGGTGTTTAAGACTGCAATTCTTACTCATTTCTTAGAAAGATGATTTATATATTTGCTATTGAACATAATTAAAAGTGCTTCAGTTCTAACTGGTTTGGAATCCAAGTAACTGAAGGAATACTTTGTTCTACAAAGCATTCATCTCTTTCTGTATTAAAGATTATTAGAGGACACCCGTTCCACAAGGAAAAAACAGATTTCATCTATAAAAGAATGTTCTCTGTGGTGATATCCCACCTTAGAAATATTCTGGGATGGGCTAACATCATATCAGTTAGGCATGAAAGACCAGGCCCCGTGTTAAGTTCCAATTAAATTGATTTATTGCTCATGCCTATGCACAGGAATCTAGACAACTAACAGCATTATTTTGGCAATAAGTAAGGATTAAGGAATTCAAGAGGGATTGGATGTAGTCTGTTTGTGACAATGGAGAGACTCTAGGCCAGGGGTGGGCAATGATGGCTCCTTCATGCGATGGTGGCTCAGGAATTCTGGGAGTTGAAGTCCACAAGTCATGAAGGAGCAGTAATTGCCCACCCCTGCTCTAGGCTGATTCCTCTTTTGACTCTGCACACAAGCTCTGCCATACAATGTCCTTCTGATGGCTTAGATAAAATATTTTAATATTAATTATGTTACTATTTCAATCTGATTCAGTTTTAAAGCTCTAGATTATGCTCAAATTTTAGGATATTTTGTTTTATATAATTTCCAGGTATATTGCTAGGACTTCTTGAGTAATTTCTAAAACAATCAATAAAACCTTGAGAAGATACACAAATGATACTGCAAAGTTTGCAGCACTAAAATTCAGAGCTTGAATCTTCTTAAATTGGCCTGTTTTTATGCATGTTATTCAGAATTAAGTCCACGGACTTCAAATTATTCCCTAAATATGCTTGTGAAGGTTTAAAGCTATGCTTTCAGTAGTTTTAATACTCTAGCTAGCTTTAAATAATGCACCAGATTAAAAAAATAATAAAAATAGTTCCTAGTAATAATTACATTATTAACATTAGAGCAGTATCTATAACTTTTATGAGTTCATTTCATAACATGTCCATTTTTTAAAAAATCAATGTGTAGAAAGTTTCTGACATTGATTTATTTGGATATTCATGTTGGTATAAACTGCCAACTTTTGTACTTGCTATGAGCTGCAAATGAAATTATAAATGTGGAACTGCAGAGACTGTTAATACTTGTAAATGGGGTGTCAGGAAAAAATATGAAAAAAGATCACAAGTCCTCAACTAGACTGGAAAATGAAATCATATTGAATGATATTAGAACCTGCAGAGTAAGTGTTAATGTTTTAGATATACCAATATATAATAGAGTTACAAGAGAGTCACCTTCCCCCGTATGTTCCCGACAAATCAGGTGCATTTGATGCTGCAATTATAGGAAAAGAAGTTGCCAGATTTAAATAAAGAAATCTTATTTTACTTTCTGCATGAGATATTGGCACATGATAAGCTCAATTGCTCTTATGTAGTATGAATTAATTAACACCTGATACTAAACATATATATTTAGAACTAATAAAGGCATGTTGAAATATATGAGATGAACAATACAAACCAAATAATATTTTGTCAGAATTAAGCTGCAACAAATATAGGTCGCTACAGTCAACTCTGGGCAGTGTACAATATACACAGAAAGCTAAAATGGATTCAAAATTTGGGTTAATCAATGATGGGATTCAAATAACAATTGATTCTCTGCCCTAATGACTGGCTGGGTAGGCGTGGTTGAATGGTCATGTGACTGAGTGGGCATGGCCAACTCGACATCACTCATGTCAAGGAACATCTCACCTCCCCCCTCCTCTCTTCTCCCCCCAGCCACTCCATGCCCAACATTGTTGGAGGCCAGGCACTTCCACACTCTGGTGGGTGGGTGGGTAGGCAGGCAAGCGGGAGAGGGCTAGCTGAGGGATGGGCAATGTGAGCGATGCAGCCTTGTGGCCTCTTCCTGCCCCACGCCTGCTGACAGCCAGGGCAGCTGTGGAGAGTCTGGGCAGGGGGCAAGTTTGGGGGCTGGAGAGGGGGCAGAGTGGTAGCAGCTCAGCCTTGGCTCATCTTCCTCACTGCCACCACCTGTGGGAGGAAGGAAAGGGCAGGCAGGGATCAGTGGTCGAAGCCAGCTGGGAAAGCTGAACCACTTGCCAGAGCTGCTGTCAGGAGTGGGAGGGGCGGGGTTGTGGGGCGTGCCTGGCTTCAAGGTCCCAGCCCTTTTTTTGTAAATCTGCCCAAAAGAGGGAGGGGAGGAAGCCTCCATCTGGCCCCTTTGTTGGACGCAGAGTCCTTACCAACTGGACTTGCCTGCCAGCCTCTCTGGGATTGGGGGTGATCATCCCTTCATGCACAGTGCCTGGCAGGCTAGGTCCAGGATGGCTGGTTCATGAGGCGATGGTCATAGCTGGGGCTGGGTTTGCCCCTCAGGGGATGCAACCAAGCCTGCATCTCTGTGCACTAGGGTTTTCCCTGTTCCAGCCTCCTGACCATCCGCCTGAACTCATGGAGACTAGCGAAGTGGAGCGGGCTGCCTTTTTGCCTAGGTTTGTCTGGCAGCCGGGGAGGGGGGAAATGGACAGGGGCCTGGGGAGGATGCACATCGCATGCTGCAGCTGCCAGTGGTCAGGGGACAGCCAGGGACTGCAAGGCTATGCTGCCCCATTGCCCCTCCACCAGCTGGCCCTCTCTTGCCAGTTGGTCCACCTGCCAGCCCACACCCTTTGACTGAGTGCAGTGGGCCTGGAGTGGGTCTCACTCCCCTGCTGTTGGCCTTCCTTTTGCAGGCAGCTGTGGTGAGCAGACCGATGTGAGCCCTGTAGGCTGGTAGGCAGCTAAGGACAAGGCTATGTCACCCTGTATTATCCCTCTGCCAGCTGACCCGCCAGCCTGCATCCTTTGGCCAAGCATGGCAGGCCTGGAGTGGATCTCCCTCCCCCACCATCCACCTTACCTTCCAGCTCACAGGGCTCGCGTTGCTCTGTTCACCAAGACTGCCCACAAAGGTAAGGCCAACAATGGGGGAGGGATACCTGCTCCAGGCCCGCTATGCTTGGAGAAAAGGCACTGGCCACCACGTGGGTGGGAAGGCAGGGGAGGGCTGGCTGGCAGATGGGCAATGCGAGAGGCACAGCCTTGTGATTCCTGGCTACACCCCACCTGCTGGCAAACACGGCAGATGTGGCGCCTCCTCCCCAGGCCCCCATCTGTTTTCCCCGACAGCCAGACAAACCTAGGCAAAAAGCCAGCCAGAGGAGAAGTGGCTGGGATGAGAGGGGCAAGCGGTGGGGTGGGGCCAGTCAATAGTGGGATCACTTGGTTTGTCAAATTGCAGAGGTTAGTTACCGGTTCGTGCGAACCAATGCAAACTGACTGAACCCCACCACTGGGTTAAATTCTTTCAATGTTACTTGGAATCACAGCCTTGGAGGTGTACCAATTCTAATTACTATGTAAATATATTTAAAAATACAAACCTTAATCAGTGTTCAAAGTGAAAATGTTTCATGGTGCTCAGAATATTTTTTTTCATATGCTATCAATATCAAATATGCCTCTCCTTTTGAAAGTCAGATGCTCAATGGATAGCAATGGATATATGTATGTGCATGTACTACTACTAAAACTACTACTAATACTAATACAACTATTGATGTTATTTTATTTTATTTGGAGAATTTATATGGCCGCCCACCAGTGGTGGGATTCAAATAATTTAACAACCAGTTCTTTGCCATAATGACTGGCTGGGTAGGAGTGGCTGGTTGGGCATGGCCAACTTGATGTCACTCACATCGAAGGGTGCTTAGCCTCACCCGACCTCTCATGACCATGGGGATGCTGCAACACTTGTAAGTGTGAAAAACAGTCATAAGTCCCTTTTTTTCAGTGCCACCGTAATTTTGAATGGTCACTAAATTAACTGTTGTAAGTCAAGGATTATCTGTACTAAAATACAAAAAGCTTATTTGCTTGCAAAAAGCTGCCCTAAATACCAATCATTAGATTAGAAATGGAGGAATATACACTGAAGATCAATGAGTTACAGCTGTCATGGAAAGCTAAACCATTCTGTCTGAATACCTTCCTTTTCCTCAGCAATACCTGCAACCCAGAGTTACAAATCAGGCAGGGTGCCAAAGCACATTGAGGAATTAAAAGTTAAAATACAGCCAACTCTTGCTCATATAATGAAACCCTTTAGCAGTGAGGTCATTTAAGCTCTCCAGAAAGTGTGAGGGCATATTTGGGTTACAAAATGCCAAACTAAAGAGACAAATTAACATCTTGAGTGAGGGCTAATCCCATTATGTCTTTGTTCAGACCTTGCTCTGGGAATTTTTGCCTATGAATATAGCTATCTATCTCTTTATTTCTTAAGTGCTGACATCTGCTGTGGGCTATTAAGGAAGGTGGGGACTGCTTTCTCCCCCTAAGAAAACACATTTCTCCATTTCTCATCCAGGGAAACATATTCTTCTTTTTTAATATTTCTCAAAATATTTCATTCTTCTAGGAGAAGGGTGGGTGCTAACTTTCTACAATTGGTGCTATGTTACTATGCCATATTATCATGAGAGCAAACAATATCAAATTAGAAGGAGGATCCACTTGTTATCAGTAAGCAGTTATGTGCCTTGGCCAGTCCAAAGCAATGCAAGAAACTCCTGTCCAAAAGGCACTTTTTCAAGAGGCAACTGGACTTTCTGAAATCCAAGAAAGTCCAGTTGCCTCTTGAAAAAGGCACCTTTGGGACAACCATGACCTGGATGACTGAAGAATCCCCATAGACAAGAGACTCCTGTGCTCAGTGAACTGACAAAGCACCCAGGAGAAGCAATCATTAGATCTATTTGCATTACTTAAAGATACCAGCTGTCTCACTCACCTCACAAGATATCCTAAGGTAATCATCCAGATTTAAGGAAAAACCACATCCCCCCAAAAGGCAGTAAAAAAATCAGACAGAATGCCAAGCTTGCATCCTGCCTCTTAGCCATTTCTTCTATGGCTATGCCAACCCTTCTATAAATAGCTGTTCCAGCCATGCTGAAAGTACCCCAGCAGGACAGTGCCAGGAATCACTAAAGCAATGTAAAAAACTTAAAACAACCCTTTAATTACCTTTAAGAAAGTCAAGCTCCAGGAATAAAAGTACCACAAAAAACTCAGGGGGAAAAATTCCCAAAGAAGCTCAGCTACAGACAAAAAGTCTGGGCGTACTATCAAGAACCATTAAGGCTGTTACAATGTATACAACACTTAACCCAGAGGCAGTTTCTGAAAACACTTAAAGCATCAGGGCAATTAAGATAAGGATTAGGCTAGAAATACAGGCACACTAGAATGTTTCCTTCCTGCGTTCCTTGCAGGATTAACCCTGTAAAATGGGAAAGGATTTCTTCCAGCAACCAGTTCTCCAAACTGCTCAGAAAATGAACATACGGTTTGGGAGAACATGTGTGAACTGGCAGAAGCCCACCACTACCTCCCACTCACTTTCATTAACCCTAGGCAGCTTGCAAGAGCATGATCTTTAACTGGGTGAAATGATGCATCATAGGGGAGCCATTTTTGAATCAAGATCTATCAAATGGACTAACTTATCAAATGCATCTAGACTCCTGACAAAATGAAATTTGGGGAAGATGTGGCTGTTTTAGTGCTCCTGGCTGCTGCTACAGTCATATGATCTTGTTTTCCCTGACAGTTTCCCAGCCAGTCTCACAATCCCTCCCTCTCTCCATGATAGAATATACACCTGTGGAATTAGTGGATAGGACTTTTGGCAATAGAGCTTTTCCAGGGAGGAGACAGTGAATCTTGTCAGAGAGAGGCCTGGATTAAGAGACTGTGCAGTCTTGAACTGGAGGGGAAAAGGGGGAAGAAGTTTAGAGTAACCACATCACAGAAACTTTCAGGATATATTTAGCAGGTTAGAAGGTTATAGCTTTACAACCAGCTGTGGTGGTGCAGTTTTGCAGGCTAATTCTGCTGATTGCCAGGGGTTCAATCCTCACCAGCTCAAGATTGACTTAGCCATCATCCTTCTGATTGTTGATTGTTGGGGGTAATATGCTGAATCCGCAAACTGCTTAGAGAGGGCTGTAAAGCTCTGAGAAGCAGTGTATAAGTCTAAGTGCTATTGCTATTTAGTTTGGCAAGACTAATAGTTTGGCTATTAGGTGCAACCAAATAAATGCTAGGTCTCAACTGCATTGTCTATATTGTCTTTGGGTTTGGATCTGACACCTACCCACTAGCACCCAGTAGCAGCAGCAGAATGAAGGGAAGGGAAGATTTCCCAATGAAATTCAATGGTGAATTCAGCTTCTGCTTTCACTGCTTTTTTATTCATCCTTGGTAATTTTGTTTCTCTATTAAGGTAAGAAAATATCTCTGAAACTATAACCCAATGGGAAATAAATAGGCTAGTGCTAGGAGGCACTCATATAATGCAATGAATTTCAGGAAAAATTGAAATGAAGCCGACTACATCAAATCCATGACACTATGGTTCTCCCCTTTCTTATTTATACAAAAGTAATTCCCATTGTATTTGGTGGGGTTATTTTCTACTAAAATTATGTAGATTGCAATCTTAATATAGGTAGGAAAAATAATTATATTCCACATTTGCTTTTATTTATCCTTGCCTCTGCTTTTATAAAATAATGCTAAACTGTGGTTCAACGATGTGTGAAAAATTTTATAACATAAATTAAATTTTGGTTTAATGATGTGTGAACAACTTTGTGGGGGTGATATGATGGCCACAAAAGCTGCAGAAAGTAGATCACCTTAAGAAATTGCTGATATTTGCCATAATGATAGAAATCTTGGTTGGGAGATGGGCAATTCATTCAGATTTACACTTGGTAGTCTCTGCACTTGACCTAATTACTTCATGCAAGTAGCATTTCTTAACAAAGTGGCCACAAAGCTCTTTAGCAAAGGGAGAGGAAGACAAACTATTCGATTTGTCTGTGCTGCCAATTGGAAACTGGCAGCGGTTCTGCAGAAAACAGCTCAAGACACATTTTAAAAAAAGTAGGGAAGCACCCAGTTTAAACTTCAAACTGGGTTTTTGATCTTGATGAAGCATTCCAACCATCACCTTTCATCAACACACCTGCAGGATCCCCCTACAGCAGCAAAGTTACTCCGATTTTAAGGCAGGGGGAAGGTGAAAGAGGCGCTTCCAAATCGTTGATCGTCAATGGATTAATTATTAGCACCTCATTTTTGAGGGCTCACAGAAAATTCGGCAAGAATCTGCACTAAGGCCTTACCAAGGCCAAGGAGGTATAAGCCAGGGGTGGGCAATTACGGCTCCTTTATGACTGGTGGACTTCAACTCTCAGAATTCCTCAGCCAGCCATGCTGGCTGAGGAATTCTGGGAGTTGAAGTCCACCAGTCATGAAGG
>JAEANM010015529.1:0-13587 GCA_017656035.1 Myanophis thanlyinensis
CCCATGTTCCTGTAAAAAAATGCTCCTTTGGAAGAATGGGTTTGCAAAACAACCATACTGTTTGCTTAATGGCTGTGGTGTTTTCCTTAACGGTTTCTGGGAAATTGTTGGAAAAACAGATCAGGCCACGCAGGGTGCCTCAACTTATAATCACAATGGCTTACAACCAGATTTCCAATTGTGGTAATAAATCAAGGACTCCCTATACTGCAGAAATTCATTCATAAGGTTCCAATTTCTGAGTGAACGAATGAATGGACGATCCAAGCAATTGCTTTAATCTAATAAACCAGATGACCCCACGTTTAGCTTGCTGCTTATCAAGCTGATTTTACGCATGGTTGAAGCAAGTGTTATCTGCTCTCCGCTCTCTTATGCAAGTCAAACTCAGAAAACTAAAGCAGAAATTGCTTCTGGATTTTGTGCTTGAGGTGGGAAAAAATGAAACTTTGATTTCAGGTTTTACCAATTAGATAGGTTTGTTGTTATAGAAATGGCTAGTTTATACTACGGTCTTATGTAAAAATAAAAAGTTGAGGTTTGATGTTATTATTTTATTCTACTATACCAAAGGGAGTCGGAAGTCAACGCCTTTTCTTTCTTTTCCACCCTTTTCCTACCCTTTTCTCTTCCCTTTTCCCTTCTTTGCTACTCTTTTTTTTTGCATTTTATATTATAAATTAATAACAACAATAATAAAAAACCTAAAGCAGAAACGGCGAGATACATTAATTCCATAGACAAAGCTACAATTAATTATGCCTCTGTATTTCATAGGAAATCAAGAGGTAGTCTGTGGGCCAGGCTATAATTCAACCAACCCATTTGCTTTCCCCAAATGGATATTTTCCAAATGTATAGAAACTACGCCTTCTAAAAATTGCAGACAGTATTAGAATCTAACCATTCTGGTTGGAAGCTCTGGAACTTGCAATCCAAATACATCTGGAAAACATCAAGTTGAGGACAGTCGATACAGATTTTTTTTAACTTTTGAAGCTTCAACGCAATGTGGAGTTTAGATGGGGTATCAGTATTTGTGCCGTTCCTTTTTAATTTCTTCTTTACTCTTAATGGGGATTATTAGCTTGCAAGCCCCTGGTACCATCACAATCCTCCCACTTAACCATTTTCCTCATTTCTTTTGTAGTATTGGTAGTCTTTGACTTACGACAATGGTTTCAAGTTATGACAGCCTCTTTAAAAGTGATTCACACCCCATCCTTATAATTATGACCATTGTACCATTCCTGCAGTCGTGTGATTGCAATTCAGGCACTGGACAATTGGCTCGCACTTACAATGGTTGCAGCCCCTTGTGGTTATGCGATTGAGATTTGTGACTTTCCCAACCAGCTTCCAACAAGCCAAGTTCAATTGAGGAAGCTGGATTTCCTAACCCTAACCAAAACCCTTAAACTGGTCAGGATACAACAGCGTTTCAGCCAATATTTCCATCAACATCTATACCACAGGTATCAAACTCATGGCGTTATGTTGCCATCACATGACTATCACATTTTTCCCCTTCGTGGAGCTGGTGTGGGTTTGGCCTGCATGTGACGCATCCAGCCCACGGGCCACCAGTTTGACACCCCTGATCTAAACTAAGGATGAAGTGAAGTCATCCAATCATCAAAATTATTTGACAGTCATTTTCCACATTTAAAAAAAAAATAGAATAATTTAATCCCAGATCATTCACTTGGTACAGGTAAAATTGTGGAGATAACTCTTGATTTTATGTTGTTCTTCTTCACAAGCAATTAATCAAACCAGATGCCAAAAGTCCATCACCCTAAAGCCAAAGCCAAAGATAAAATCCATTAGCTAATGGTTTCAAAACAGCTGTTGCATGAGAATTAGAAACTTCTGCAGACACCAAGTCAAATGGTGGTTCAATCTTTTCTTAACAGAAAAGTTACACACAATTTCTCTAAGTGAGAAATTTGTATTAATTGTTCTTTGGCATGGAATGCCAGAAGATAGTATGGCAAATATTAAAATAAGCAGGCCACATAGAAACAAAAGGATTAAATGGCTGAACTCAGGGAAGCTTACCAAAAAAATGAAATGATTGTGAAGTGCTATTTTCAGAGAAATATATTTTGAGGCGAGTAAAAGTTCCCTTTGAAATGAGCTGAATTCTTGGAAACTACACGGACACAGATTCATGTTGTTTTCTTGATAAAAAATACAGAAGGACTTTGCTATTGCCTTCTTCTAGAGTGAAACTTGAATAAAAGTATAGCCCTCTTGAACAGTAACAAGTTTTAGCTTCAGGTGGTAGCAACTACATATTTGGGGAAAAAAAATACAGCATCCTCCTTTATCTCCTTATATGCATATAAATGCAGTTTCCTGCATTAAAATTTTGATTGGATGCTCAATCCATACTAAGAACAAAATGTTCTCAATAAAAAAATGTTAAATTGAAAAGGTACTCCTATTAATCCTTGCAATAGAAAATTGCTAGCTTTAATGCATTTTGAATGGAAACAGCAGGATATTGGCTTATATGTAGTCCAGCAAATGATATATCAAAAAGGAGGTTTTTGAATGTTCAGAAATTGTTGTCCTTAGGATCCAATCCCATATTTTTTTCCTAGTAAAAATAAATGTAGTTTTTTTCCAGTAAAAATAAATACAATTTTCTTCTTGGAAATGTTTCTTATTCAGACTATGTGATGTATTGGGGAGGATTCCTCTTATTTAGCCTGTTAGGAACTATGTTAAAGGGCACATATACAAAAAAAGAACATGATTTTTGTTCGAATCTACTGACTGAGGAGGATTTAGCAATAGTACTTAGACTTATATACCACTTTACAGTGCTTTACAGCCCTCTCTAAGTGGTTTACAGAGTCAGCATATTGCCCCCAACAATCTGGGTCCTCATTTTACCCACCTTGGAAGGATGGAAGGCTGAGTCAACCTTGAGCTTGGTGAGTTTCGAACCAGCAGTCAGCAGAAATACTGCAGTACTGTACTCTAACCCCTGCACTACTGAGGCTACACTGAGCAAAGACTAGACTAGACTAGACTAGACTAGACTAGACTAGACTAGAACAGAACAGAATTCTTTATTGGCCAAGTGTGATCGGACACACAAGGAATTTGTCTTTGGTGCATATGCTCTCAGTGTACATTAAAGGAAATGGTACATACGACAGGAATCATAGGATACAATACTTAATGATAGTCATGGGGTACAAATAAGCAGTCAAATCATACTAGGAGATAAAAATCAATATAAATCGTAAGGATACAAACAACAAGTTATAGTCATAGTAGTATGGGTGGGTGAGTGATGGAATGGTGAGAATAATAGTAATGCTGACTTAATAAATAGTTAGACAGTGTTGAGGGAATTATTTGTGAAATGAAGATTTGGGGGTTGATTAATCGATTTCCAAATGGTGAATATAAGGTATCTTAAAGAGAACTTTTTTACATGAAAGCCAACCATATTCATGCTAGGAGGCAACATAACATTTTAATTTAAGTTATTATTTCTACTAATTCTAGGAATGGAAGATTATCAATCTAGGGATGATTATCTTTGGACAGGTATGTTCAAAACACCACCTTGGAGTTGAATTTAGGTTTGTTTTATTCTGTTTGAAGAGAAGGTTTTCGGCTTTTTTTCCCGGGAATTGGAAAGTTTGGGGGTGGAATATGGTCTGGATTCCCAGGACGGAGGGGCTGGATTCCAGAAGACCAAGAGATAGTGAAGTTTAATCAGTCTGGCTGGGAGAGAGTTAAGACAGCTCCTCCCTAGAGATTATCAGAATCTATCTTTAACGATGCAACTAGATACTTTAGTTTGGCAAGATTTCTGTATTTAGGAGGAAAACGCTATGCGTCTTTCTTGGTTGGGGTGGGGGGTGTCTAAAAATTGTGAGAGGGATTAGAAAAAGCATGGGGAATTGCTTTCTTTTTAAAAAAAAAAAAAAACTATTTCAGGATTCGCAGTGCAGTTTTCTACATTTTCCAGTTCAAAATGGCAGGAACAATCTCATAAAATTTTCCTCAGGAGGCTTTCTTGGATGTGAGGGCAGAAGGAAGCCTATTACTGATCCACATGAACTTCATGGTGACCTTCATTCTCTTTCTCAGTTAGGGAAAGGCAAGCAGAATTCTTATTATAACAACTCTCAAATGTGTTCTTCTCGGGACCATGGGAGGAATTAACCTTATGCCACATTGCTGGAAGAATTCAACACAGTCACAGAAAACCTCGTCTGATAAAAGAGAAGTAGCCCTTTGACGTGGGTGAAGGAGGAGAGTGCAAAAGTTGGCTTGAAATTCAACATTAAGAAAACTAAGATCATGGCACCTGGTCCTTTAGTTCCTGGCAAATAGAGGGGGGTAGTGACATTTTATATTCCTGGGCTCCAAGGTCATTGCAGATGGGGACTACAGCTAAGAAATTAAAAGATGCTTGCTCCTAGGAAGGAAAGCTATGGCAAAGCTAGACAGCATACTAAAAAGCAGAGACATCACTCTGCTAACAAAAGTGCGTATAGTCAAGGCTATGGTTTTCCCAGTTGCAATATATGGCCAACTATGGTGCTGGAGAAGACTCCTGCGAGTCCCTTGGACTGCAAGGTGATCAAACAAGTCAGTCCTAGAGGAGATCAACCCTGACTGCTCTTTAGAAGGTCAGATCCTGAAGATGAAACTGAAGGACTCCCTGGAGAAGAAAGAGCCTAATGCTAGGAACGATGGAGGGCAAAGGAGAAGGGGACAGCAGAGAATGAGGTGGCTGGATAGAGTCACTGAATCAGTCAGCATGAGCTTAAATGGACTCCAGGGGATGGTAGAAGACAGGAAGGCCTGGAGGAACATTGTTCATGGGATCGCGATGGGTTTGACACGGCTTCATGACTAACAACAATAACAACATTAAGCAAGTGACCCTTTTCAATCACATGCTTCAGTTTTAAATAATCAAATAACTTTTATAGCCAAGCTTCTGCATACAAAGAGAATTAATAACTCCTTAATCATTGAAAGAGTCAAAGTATTCTAGCTACTAAATGCAGATTTGTTTTACCTGGAAATGGGAGAACTAGAATGATATTTTATTACTAAAATAGAATAATAAAATAGATGATGATGATGAAATAGAATCACAGGACTGGAAGGAACCTCAGGTCTTCTAGTCCAACCCCTTGCTCAAGGCAGGAGACCTTATACCATTCCAGACAACTAGTTGTCCAAGCTCTTCTTAAAAACTTCCAATGTTGGAGCACCTATGACTTCTGGAGGCAAGTTGTTCCACTGATTAATTGTTCTCCCTGTCAGGAAAATTTCTCCTTAGTTCTAAATACTCAATGTTACTCTCTTAAAATTAGTAAAATATTAAGAAAGAATCCTAAAGTGTTAAAAAAGAACCCATGGTGATGATGACGACAACAACGGTGGCACGAGAAAGCAAAGATAATATTAATAGTAATAGGTACCTTGATGCAACCCCAAAACAACTGGAGTGACAAATGAACAGCATCGGCATCGACAAATTCACCATCAGTCAATTGCAAAAGGCAGCTTTACACCAAACAGCTTACATTCTCTAACATCCTCTATCATCAACATTTACCTATTCCAGGTCCTTGGGAAGGACTTGATAGGTGAATAAAGATACCAAATCCAGTCTGAACATCTGGCTGACTGTGCCATGAACCATAACAAAATAAGATAATAAAGGCGGGATACAAAATAAATAAATAATAATAAATTTCCAGGGGAAATACATTCACATGCACACACTTGTCAAAAACTACCTCATCCACATCTGTTTTTCATTCGCATTATCCTTTTTCAAGGATATTGAATATCCTTGATATTCAAGGATAACAAGACAAGACCAGTTGTCACCATCATTATCACCATCAGATCTTTATTGGGCTGTGCCATGGTAACAGGAACGACCAAATACAACACTAGAGGATTTGTTGTTCAGATGCAAACCCAGCAGGCATAATTAAAATTAAAATTACTTGTTGATGTGCCTGTAATATTGATGGTGTTGAGGAACTGGAATTTTGAGAGGAATAAAAGGTGCCAAACAAAAACAATATTCAACAGGTGAATCACTATCTTTTTTATTCATTGGCATCAGTATAAACTCCCTTTCTGGTACAAAAAAAATATTTTGGAATAGAAAATTGATTCTGTGGCTGTTGGGAGAAAAGACCCAGTTCCTTCCTACTGTTGTAATTCAATCTGATGTTAAATGTATATGCTTTTTAGTTACCGTGAATAAACGAAACATACAAACAACAATGTGTTACAGAAGCTGTTGAGATCATGGCTACTGGGTGTAGGTTCTCTGATCTCATTCCTGATTAATTAGCAAGTTTTATTAAAATGTGACATCATTAGTTGTGTTGCCTAACCACAGAGAGAAAAAGAAACGGCAGAAATATATTGCTTTTTCTGAAAGATGAGACCTAAGCCTTTCCGGTAGGCTAGAACCTTCTGATGGGATCAAAACTGATAAATTTGGTTAAAAGTTAGGCCCGGAGGGGGAGGGGAACTGAGATTTGCTACTTTAAAACTGAGAGAAGTAGCTTCTTAATCAGGGGTGGGCAGCTATGGCTCTTCTACAACCTTGGTTGACTCAGGCATTATTGGAGTTGACATCCACAGGTTGAATGGGGGCATAGTTGCCCACCCTTATTCATAATATTCAGAAAACATGAATTTATTTGGTCTCAAAATAAGTCTTTTTCTAGGGTAAAGTTGAGGAGGTCTATACAAAGTGGTTTATAATGCCTATTCCTGATGTAACTGGCCACACATACACCACAGAGAATGTTCAGATATAGAGCAATTTGCTAACCAACTCCAATAAGTTGTAAGATATTAATAGGTCAGAACTGAAGAAGAAAGCAATAATGGAATTCTAAAAGTGCTGAATCAGATGTGTGTGTAAGTTAGTTTGCACACTTTCAAATCAATGTTGACTCCTGGTGCCTGCCTGGACAAGACCTTGAAGTTTTCTTGGCAATATTTCAGAAGTGTTTTGCCACTGCCTCCTTCCTAGGGCTGAGAGAGAATGACTAGTCATCTAGCTGCCTTAATGTTAAAGATGGGGATTAGAACCCATAGTCTCCAGGTTTTTAGCTGGATGCTTTTATCGCTGGAATGGGACAACTTGGTGCGGTCAACTCACCACAGCCAACTCGCCATGACCAACTTGCCGCAGCCAACTGGCAGTGGGACAACTTGCTGTGACCAACTCACTGCAGGACAATTCCACAATTCAAGTAAATTAAAATACTTCTTAAAATGTTTTAATTTTCGTCATTTGCATTTAATTTTGTCCCTCCTTCTGCACCTTTTTTAAATGATTCTATTCATTATCATTTCTTCGATATTAAGTGTAACTCTTGTCCTGCAGCGAGTTGGTCGCACTGAGTTGGCCGTGTTGAGTTGGCCATGAAGAGTTGTCTGCACCGAGTTGTCCTTGACCCCTTTACCACTACACCAAACTGGCTCAAATCTGTTGTAGAGAGTGAATAATAATAACAACTGCAGTAGCACTGGAAACCAAATGTTATAGCTGTTAGAAACAAGTATAGATACACAACCCCAAGATCCATGAAGCTAGTCGTTATCTAGTCGTTACTAGGGAAGGCAAGAAGTCTGGGGAAATTCTTGTAGCATGGGTGATAAACAATAAAATTACCATCTTTAGCTTTCCCCAGTGGTTATGGTTGCTTGCGCATGACAGATCTAAAGGTCAATGCTATGTACTCCACATGCATAAGAAAAATCAAAACAAATTTTACCAAATGTTGAGTACCAAACGATCAGCTTTTGCTGGTTTTCAACCCCCCTTGCTACATCCATTCCCCCTTACAGAGAAGCCAAAATAGTATGTCTGGGAGGAATTCTTCCTCAGTTCTTGACAAATAGTAGGAAACAGGAAAAGCCAAATGGTTTGAAAAAGGATGTTTTGAATTGAGATGTTGACTTTAATCCAATTCCTTCACAGAATTTTCTGGAAGTCCAGCAACCATCATCTTCATCCTGTTGCAATTATTTCATGTTTTTCTGGACACACCTTCTATTTTTCAACCTTCCATGGAAAATCCGCCAAGAAGAGAAAGATTTTAAACTGAGGTATAACGTTTAATCAATTGTTAATGTATTTGGCAACATCTGTCTTTCCCAATTGTTAGTTATTGAGTTCTGGATCAAGTAAGCTTATTATTAATTCCTATGAGTTAAACGACCATTTCCATAATATCCATGTATTTAGTTTGAGTTCAGAAATCATGATTCTTGGCTGAAGAATTTGGCTTATCTTAAAACCACACAGGGAATAACCAGCTCTCCCTTTCATCAGGTTTCGTTAGAAATAGCTGTGGTTGGACTACATAAAGTCCTGTTTTTTCAAGGAAGCAGAAACAAGACACTTCAAAGTGTGTGTTTATATTCCATCACTGGGACAAAGAGAATCTTCCAAATTTCCTTTAGGAAAAATTATAAGTTGGAACATCTGACTCAAATTCGCCGCCATGAAGCTTCCCAGTTCCCTCTTTATTTGTTAAACAATTTCTTCTTTGTGGTTTACAATAGAGCAGCAAAAACACAGCAGGCCTTCTCATTCTGGGTATCCCTTGTGTTAGGAACACTAAGAACAAATTGTTTTATTGGCTACTGTAAACAAAATCAGCCACAAGGCATAAAAAAAGAAAGAACAACTGAAAAGAAGCAGAGGATAAACATATGTCTACCACAGGGCCATTCCTGGAGGTCTAGATAGGATTCCAAAGAGAACCACGTAATCTCAGAACAAACCATAACTTTCTCTCATTTCTCCTATTGGCATGCTGATCGGGCAGGTTTTGCAGATTTTTAAAGTATTAGAAAAATTATTCACAACGTGTTTGATCATTAAGAATATCTGCTTCATTTTAACTCTCTCCGGTCCCCTTTGTCCTGATAGTGGTGTTTGGTATCATAGTATCTCTTGAGAGCAGCGTTGTGGCATAGTGGTGAAGATGCACACCACCCACTTGGAAGGCTGATAGCTCAATCCTAGGTAGCAACAGGTGATTCTCTCTTAGGGTGCAAAGAAAAAAATATCTGCTGCAAACTCTGGGTAGGCATCAGGAAGGGAATCCAGCCAGTAAATGCTCAGCTCCATCCAGTTGCCCTGACTTTACCCAAAATAGGGACTACAAAAAAAGGGAGTTACTTGTAGTATCTCTTGAGCTACTTGAAGAATTAATAAAATAATTGGATAAGGAAAGTAAGAGAAATCTTGTTTAGATATCATAAAAGGATGATCTTCACCAATCACGGACAACCACGTTCAAGGGATCCTGTTACCTCAACTTTAATGGTACCTCCCACATGTTCTTATCCACATTTAAACAAAAACAGCTATACTTCAATTTGCAGGTAATTTTTGGAAGACATTAAAAGCAACCATTCAGCTATCACTATGCACAATCTGTACAGCTTCCATCTCCCTTTCTCTTAATTTTGACATGATAATATTGTAATCTCCAACAGATAATCGAAATGCGACTTTTTTTTTTCTCTGTAAGTTTCCCAATAAATCACAACCTTTGCTTATTCAGATTGGGAGCATTGTCCCAAAGCCTCCTATTTAATTTGCCCAATTACACAATGGTTCACCTTTTGCACTACTCAGATCTAGTAAATGTCAACTGCTAGTAAATGTCAGCACCCATGTTCCAAGCAAGCTGCAAAGTTTGAGCAAAAATTACATGCCTCTTACTGTGAGCAGAGAGTATGATTTACTTCCATTATTATTTGACCCAAACAATCTAGCATGACATTCAACATTTCCCATGCAACCTTCTGTCATGAATCTTAATGATATGCTGTTATCTTCCATAACCCTTGCTAGTTTTAGCATAACATTTCTCCTGGGGGAAAAAAGACCCTGAAAAGCTGGCCAGGATGAAAATCACGCCATTAAATGAGTAATGTGTATATTAATTCTTTTAGATATAGAAGATGTTACTTAACCCCATTTTTCCCATACCAAACCAGCAACTCAGAATGATTTTATATGCCAGCTGTAAAGTAATAAAATATGCCGATAAGTTAAAAAAAGGAATGAACAAACATTTAAACATCACAAAACATTATAAAGGGTGGAAAATATTTGTAGCTCAAGTGGTAGATGTTGGTGTTGGTTTGTTCTCTAAGCTTATTCTTTAGTTTCTGAACATTTTGTCACCAGAGAGGGTAACATTATCAGCAGAATTTTGGTTGAAGTGTCTCGTTTCAATTCTCTTCTGCTTTTATAGGTCTTGTGTGGTCAGTTGGTCACATGATCAACCGGTTATGCCATGTGAGAGATAATCTGTTGATGACCAACAGTGACCAACTGACCACATAAGACCTATAAAAGGAGAAGAGACTTGAAACACAACCAAAGTTCTACTGATGCTGTTACGGAGACTGGTGATGAAACGTTCAGAAACTAAACAACAAGCTCGGAGAACAAACCACCACCAACCTCACAACACATCTCCTCTGTTTTGTGGTTATCTCAGCCATCCCATAAATCATTGATTTATAATGGGATTCCCCCTCTAAAATTCAGCAGATAAAACATGTGACATTGGATGGCTATGCCCAGCTCCTTCTTCAGAGCAGAAGAAGCTTCTTGGATGAGAAGCCAAACGTTTTCAAAGAAAAACTAGAAAGTCCAATTGCCGCTTGAAAAAAAAAGCATCTTTGAGACAACCATGACCTTGATGACTGAGAATCTCTATAGACATTGAACAAACCATAAAGCTACATTGGTGGAAGACAAGGAGCAAGTATAACTAGACCTATGTTCCACTATATTCCATTCCTACTAGAGGTCAGACTTCATTTCGCCATCCTGGCAACTTATTTTTATTGATTGATTTGATTCGATTTCTATAGCTGCACATCTCAACAAGTAACTCTTTGTCTGCATTCCCTGGCTACTGGGAAACTCACAGCATTTATGCTGAGGTTGGACTAGAAGACCTCCAAGGTCCCTTCCAACTCTGTTATTCTGTCATTGTGATGCTTATTTCCTTTATATTGGCTGTGTTTTTGCAAGTATTGGTCCCAACACTTTTCTCTCCGAAAAGGCCCATGATCTTTTGCCTAGGTATATTATTAACACCCATAATGGAACACCAGAAACAAAGGATAACAGCGGGAAAGACTAGCGGTTCCTTGTAACCTATTATGTGTTGAACGTACTTTTCGTATATTCTCTGACCCCTCATGAAAGCCTTCACTTCGTTGTCAAGTGGGAACGTCCCATCGTCTTTCCTAAAGCGGTAGAAAAGTTTGAGATCCTTGAATTCCTTATGCTCATCGCAAACTGAAACATAAAACACAGGAAATCGGGATGAAACACTCCGGATGGTTTTTATTTAAGGTTTTTTTGTGATGTCATGTTATATTCCCAAAGTCCACAGCATTCAACATATCCTGAGCTTTTTCTTTAAAAAAAAAAAAAGTTTTTTATCTTTTAAACAAACATACAAAAACTTACATACACAAACTTACAAAACAAAACATATCATCCAATTCTATGCTTACAGTGTGTCAGTTGGTTACAGAATTTTTTTTGTGCCATTCTTTCATAATCTTCACTTATATTATAAATTATCATTTTATTTATCTTAATCTATATTTATATCTCACCAATTTATTGATTGATATTCTTTTGACTAATCTATTATTCCATCATTTTATACAAGATAATTCCCAATACAGTATTTAAAATTCTACTGTACGTTCAACCAGTGGTTATATATTTTTATATTAACAATCTATATCCTTGTAGTAGTCTTATTTATATAAAAAGAAATTAGCATATTTCAATAACTATATCTTTTCATCAAACCAATGGTAAAATAAATCCCGTACTCTATAGAATTGTTTGTCCTCTTGTTCTCTGATTTCAAATGTCAATTTACTCATTTCTGCACAGTCCATAATTGTCCTAATAACTCCCTCCTGCGTAGGTGTTTTTTCATTTTTCCGATTCTTAGCAGATACAATTCTTGCTGCTGTTAAAACATTTACAATCAGGTATTTCAGTTCTTTATTATATATAACGTATCCTGAGCTCTTTCTGAAGCCCTCACGAGCATTTCTGGATAAGAGCTTGAGATCGTTGATTCTTTTCACTTACCATGGTGGATAATGCTACGATCTAGTAGCTTCTGCACAAGTTTAATTGCCGTGTCCCTGTCAGAGGCCTCTTTGTGATCAATCAGCCAGTCAATCAATTCTTTGGCAACAAAACAGTTTGGGTAAGTCTTCAGGTGGTGTCTTCGGTCCTTAATAATTTTTTCTTCGTGCAGCCTGAGCCTAAGAAACAAATGATATCCCATTGAAAAAAAAAACCAACTTTTGTTGATTTGTGTTTTGTTTACCCTGAAAACTGGAAATTGTGTTTACACTGCAATCTGAAAAGGATGGAGACTCCATTGTATTTTGGGATTTGCATGCAGATTGTCAAATGTTCTCATTTTACCCATCATTACCTTCATGCTGAAGCAGATCTCAATGGCCGAAAAGGACTCCCTGCTTCTGAAGCTAATGTCACTCAACCGATGAAGGACATCAGGAGGAACTTTGGGTCTTCATCCTTCCTCACCTTAATTAATCTCAGAAATAAAAGAGCTAGTGGATCCCAAAGGAACAGATATAGTGGTCCAATTTTAATCCATAATTCTGCAACATTTTAGGAGTCATGGGCACCTCTGGAACTTTAAAACGTTATTATGGAGCACATCAAATGTATTTGTTTCATCTATTCACAACACGGCTACTCTAATAGCAAGTCATAAAAATACGCATTTCGCACAAACTAAAGTGGTAAGTGGTGCTACACTATTCACCCTAGCCCTAGGAGAACTTCACCATGAAAACAAAACCTACCTTTACTCTCTTCTCTGGGAAATTAGAGCGATTAAGGTGCTATGCCAAAAATTGGGAGGAGTTCTAGTTTTCCCTTGAGCATGAAAGCTAGCTGGGTAACTATGCGCCAGCTATGCTCTCTCTCTCTCTCACCCAAATCCACCTCACGAGGCTGTTGTTTGGAGGAAAATAGAAGGAAGAAACTCTATCTATAGTGCCTTGAAGGCAGGATATAAATCTAACAAATAAATAAAATCTTCAAAGAAAGTACTAAGCAGCAGCTATCCATTTTTTATTTTATTTTTTTAAGTACATGAATGCTTTTTAAAGAGCCAATGTGGTATAGAGGCTAAGTAACTAGAAACCGTGAGACCAAGTTGGCATGAAACCCGCTAGCAGAGGTGAATTTCAGCAGGTTCTAGCAGGTTCGCTAGAACCGGTAGTAAATTTTCTAAGCAGTTTGGAGAACCGGTTGTTAGAAGAGATCTCCTTTTGTTTTTTCCCACTTTACAGGGTTAATCCTGTAAGGAAGGCAGGAAAAAACATTTTGGTAGTGTTTCTAGCCGAATCTTTATTGCCCTGCTTACAGAAACTGCCCACCCAGTCACATGACCCCCCCCAGCCATGCTCACCAAGCCACACCCACAGAACCAGTAGTAAAAAAAATTGAAT
>JAEANM010015530.1:0-13587 GCA_017656035.1 Myanophis thanlyinensis
CATCTAACTCCCACCTTCCCAACTACCCTTAACTATTTTTCTAACCCCCACCCTTCCTTCCTACCTTAACTTACCTGTGGTTGCGTAAGCATTTCACTGCATATCGTACCATGTATGACTGTGTATCTGACCAATAAATTTGAAATTGAATTGAATTGAATGAATCATTAAATCATTCAATCAATCAATCAATCAGTCAGTCAGTCAATCAATCAGAATAGAGCTAGAAGGGACATTGGAGGTCTTCTAATCCAACTACCTATTCAATCAGGAGAGTAGGCATACCATTTCAGACAAGTGACCATCCACTTTCTTCTTAAAGACCTCCAGTGATGAAGCACCCACAACTTCTGAAGCCAAGCTGCTCTACTAGTTAATTGTTTTCACTGTCAGGAAGTTTCTCCTTAATTCCAGGTTACTTCTCTCCTTGATCGGTTTCCATCCATTGTTTCTCATCTTGCCTTCTGTTACTTTTGGAAAATAAATTAACCTCCTCTTCTTTATGGCAGCCCTTCCAATACTGGATCTCAGTTGGGCATACTCAGCCATTCATTGCCATCCTGTGCCATTGCCAGAGATATGATAGAAGTCTTGACTCGTTGCCAGAAAGTTATGAGAATCTGGATGGACAGAGAGAAACTGAAGGTCAGTGTATGTACAGGCAACTGAAGGTGAGAAGCCATCTGTCTCTCTTTCTGCTCTTATAATAACTTTGGATAAGGTAGCAGTTTTCCTGAAGAAAGTCCATGATGTGGGTATTCTCATAGACTCATGATAACTGCTAGACAGGTAGGTAGAAGCTGTGGTCTATTTGCCTGTTCTTCCTTCTTTGTGGGAAGAAGGGCCTCTTCCTAATGATAGTAACTTATGTCCCTATCTACTACCCTGCAATTATTATAGATGTCCTTTACAAAAGCTGCTTGGAAGTCTGGTGCAAAAAGTATTGCATTGGCAGGTGGGAGATAATGTAATATTTTCATACCAACTGATGTGTAATTGAATATAGTGAATTGTATCTCACTCACTGTTTGCAGGGTGGCTTCTGACTACAAATTAAGGTGCTACTTTTTGACTATAAAGCCCATTGTAGCTTGGTGCTGCAGTATCTAAGACCATCTTTTTATTAGAACCTACTAAACATCCAACTAGCACGTCTAGGGCTGGGGAAGTAGGCAAGGTTGGTGAGAACAAGCAAGAGGTTGTTTTTCAATGATGTTTTTCATCTTTCTGGAACTTCTTGCCCTTGGAAGTCCATCTGGCGCCATATAGAAGTCCATCTGGCATTAAGGAAGGCAGTGAATACTGAGCTACTTAGTTGGGTTTAAAATGCTTTTCTAAAACTGGGTGGTTGCTTCATGTTCTGTTTTTGAATTTAGCTGAACTATCAGGAGTCTGTTGGAGCATGTTGATCTACATCTATGTTTCTCAACTTTGGCATCTTTAAGACGGGTGGATGTAAAGTCTCAGAATTCCTCAACCAGCATGCTGGTTGGGAAATTCTGGGAGTTGAAGTTCATCCATCTTAAAATTGCTGAGATTGAGAAACGTTGCTCCAAGTGATCAGTTTTCACAAATGCACTTTTACAGGTGGGTCTCCCTGATTCATGTCCTGAACTTTCCATGGTACTATTCTGTAAGTAAGCTCTTTTTCCTCCAAACTCTTTAGCTTTCCTTGACAAAACATTTCAGAAATGCAGAGTAAGTATTAGCCAACTAACCACACATTTGTACTTTTGATGTGAGAAGTGTACGTTAATGACAGATCTTTTCAAAGGGGCTCCGTTAATCACTGTTGTATGAAAATGTAAATTCAAATATGTAATTAACTCAAGTGTTTCGAGGCAAAGGTCATTCATTCTGAGGCAAAGTGAAATATCTGTGCAAACTGAAAACACAGATAAAGGTCTTTTCAATTATCACTGTCTGGATTTCCATAGTTTAGGACATTCCCCATGACAATTTTTTTGCAATGTAAGAATTTCTGCCCTAAGAAATTCTAGGCCAGATGAAGTACATTTCTGTGGTAGCTAGAAGATAATCCCTTGATCTCTTTGGCAAGTATGTGCACATGGATCGTTCTACACATGGAAAGAGAACATCACAGGCTAGAATTTAAACCATATGCTGCATATACTCCATGTGAATTAACTCACAGATCTGCATACCAGCCATAAGACTACCCTTAGACTATGAGAAATAATCTGGATAACACCATTGCAAAATCCTCAGCTATTTTATTAAGCCTAATGACTGATTCCATCAACAGGCTGCCATGTTTCCTTTATGGGTTGCTCAAGAGACATTCTTGCTATAGAAAAGATATATAATTTTTCTTTTTTTTTCCTGTTTAGACTTAAAAGCTGCCTAATATATACCAGGTGCACTGTCATTAATATTTAACTGCAATCAATTACTAGATTATGTTTGGAAAACATAAACATCTCAGACATACTTGTCTGATTCAAGCATAGATCTGGAAAAAAATGCTGAGATGTATAAATGTATGTATGTATGTAAAGATAATATGTAGGGGGAAACACTGCATGCAAACCAGCTTAAGAAGCATTTCATTTGTGAGGGACACAGTGCATCTGAGGACACGTAGTCATTTTGCTATCTTCCTTTTCTAAGCTGCCCTGTTATCCAGTTCGAATCACATTTGAAGTGAAGATGCTCCAGGCAACCAGAGGAAAAAGGCTGCCTTAATTGCAATATTGTAAATTTGTAGTGGTGGGGAAAGACTCAGTATCCCTATGCAAGGAGAAAGAAAATAAAAGTGAAAGGGCAGGATTCAAAAAGAAGAGAATGTGAGAAAAATTCAGCTCCCTTTTCACCCAAGTCTCAAGGAAAAATTCCAAGGAAGACACGGGTCTCCTTGATCACTATTACCAGTCAAAACTCTGTCATGTAGTATATTCTCTTGTATTTTTTTTTCTCTGTCATTTTTCATACATTTCGCTGAAAGGGAATTTGGTTTGGACATTTCTTATAAAGGAGTAATAAAATGTCAGTATGTTGTTTTTTACACTTATTTCATTATAGGTGACATACGTGTGAAAATCCTTTGTTGCATTGTTACAATCACCTCATCAGCAGTTTGCAGTCTCCCATGCTTTATTGAAACCCCCAGGAAAGCATCTGAAGTGAACTTTGCTCTATGGGCTACTTCAGGTTAAAAAACTCCAATGAAGCTTTGAAATGAAGGAAATGTAATGTAACAGCAATAGTGGCTATAGCAGGGGTGTCAAACCTGTGGCGTCACATTGTCATTATGTGACATATTGCATCTTTTTTCCCCTTCTCTAAAGCAGGGGTGAGCATAGCCAGCATGTGACTCATCCAGCCCGGGCTGCAAGTTTGACACTCATGGGCTATAGTATCCTTTATTATCTCCATCAATAATACATGCCAAAACACAAAGAAGATATTTTTTTAAAAAAGAAAGCTTAGGAAAATAAAGTAAAAAAAACAACAACCAGAAGCCTCTTTAGAGAAATTGCAAGGCAGATTTTAGCAGCACATCGGTTCAATGGTCTTCTAAGCTCACTCTTTACAGAGAGAAATGATGAGGTCAGGTTCTCTGGGAAACTCTTTACCAGAAACATTGTTTGGAGACTCATCTGTTGTGTGGGGAAACAATATACTATTTCTGCAGAGGGTGACATTTATAGCCACATTAATAATGTAACTTTGGGATCACTGGACATTACAGAGAGCAAATTCATTCTTAATTAATTCCTCACATTGTTATAACTGGATGGGAATGCATGTCTATCATCCATTGGTGATTTTAATGGGTAGTTGGACACACATGTACATATGCTGACACACATGCAGGAAATATGCTTGGTGTTGTTCTTTTTGACCGAAAGTACCTGTGACATGTCAAAAAGATGCTGAGCAGTATCAAAGATATTATTTTTCAAATAGGGCAAGACATCTCTTCCATTTTTTACTTTATATAAACGAGATGACTGATTATTGAACTCTTTCTCAGAGATCAATTAAGAGACTGAATGAAGTGTTCTCTAAAGTTGTGTGCTTTCTACAGTAACCTAAATAACTCTGATTCCAAACTGATTGATCATCATGAAACAGGCAGAGCAGACAGGGCACTTAAAGCACTATACATTCTGGCATCTTTTTTAACAACTTGGAATTCTCCTAAAGTTCCTTGGTATGTAAGCATTTTTCAAAAACATTCTATACATTTATCATTTATGCTGCTTTTAAATGATTGAGAGTAATTGGAAAAGAAATAGCTTGTCATCCTGTAAAATCCTTTTTAACCATAGTGTCACAAAATAGCAGAATACAAGAGTTGGAAGGACCCTGGAAGTTTTCTAGTCCAACCCGCTGCCCAAGAAAGAGATCCCATAACCATTCCAGACAAATGACTATCCAATCTCTTCCTAAAAACCTCCAGTGTTGGAGCATCTACAATTTCTGGAGACAAGCATTCTGCTGATTAATTGTTCTCATTGTCAGGAAATTTCTCCTAAATTCAAGGATCTCTCTTTGATAATTTTCCATCTGTTTAGATGGTAAGGAAAATAATGTGCCAATATGAGCATGTATGTTCATAATTAACGTTTCATGACTCCAATTTCAGATTTCACAAAAATTGTTTTCTGTGGAGTCCCTGCTATTTTCTGCCTCTGGGTTCAGTTGCCTCCATCAGGACAAATGAGAACCACACACAGCTTTCATTCGCATTCATACCTATGTGTACCATATCAGACAACATTGCTTTGCTACTGAATTGGTTTAAAATCTGAGAATTATAGAATGTTAGAACTGGAAGATTCATACTTCGTGATTAATCCATCTTCTTCATGATATATTTGTTATATGAACCTAACTCTCTTCAGATCATGGGAGTAGCACTGAATCACTCAGTTCATGGGGAGCAAACAGCTGGATTCAGTCTTCCTTCTCTCAGGGCTACCTCTAGAATTGTTGGATCAGGGTCCAGAACTTTCGCTTCTTCCTTTTTCAAGTTGGAATTCAGTAATGAACAAAAAACAAAATCTGGAAATAATATTGGCATTGTATTTGTGACAGCCTTGAAATTCATTTGCCAGCTAATAACCACTAATGTACCCTTTCACTGAGTTAGTCATCCCTTGTATATATAAATCCAATGTCACCATCAAGTTTATTCCACTTGGCTGTGTCTTCCTGCCAGAATCATTTATCAGGATTTTGAACAGTAGAGAACTGATGATCTCAGGGTAAAGAGAAACTGATTAAGTTTTTTCCATGCTGATTATGAACTACATAAGTATGATGATAAAGTTGCCATGATAATTTTGTAATTTAATTTTTTTTGAAAAGTCAGCAACAGACTTTTATAAATAGAATAGCATTAAACCCCAGCTTATGACTGTGCAGGGTTTGGGAGGGTGGAGAACATGACAATACATATGCTGATACACATGCATTTGCGGCTCAAATATTGTTGATTCATGTGAAAAATAATGATGTGTATGATGCCAAAGGCTAATCATATACAACATTATTAGGTTGACTGAGATTTTCCACATGTTTACTTTGTTGGTATAAAACAATTGCTACAGATAAAATTATATCCAACAGCTGCAAAGTTTTCACTACTGCTGTTTTTCAGAAAGAGACTACATTTTTTGTTTGGTCATATTAAATATGAATAGTGACACTATTATAATAACACTAACACTAACAGGTATTGTAGAAATGTAAAGTACAGGCAAGAGGCTTCAGAAAAAAATCTGATATTTTGAGGAAATCAAAGGCATTTGAGAAAGACAATGATGAAAGACACAGTTGCTAGATCCTGTCTATGAACTCACACGAATGAAAACAGTTATAACCAGCCCAACCCTGTCAAACTAATGTCTATATGATCAGATGAAGGAGTGATTGAATGAATGAACAAATGGAGACTATATGAAATGGGGGCATATCTTCCTTCCAGCTCCAATCAGCCTCCCGTGCTACCATTTTTTTTTGCACTCTCCCAAAAAGACTGGACCCAGCTGGTAATCCTGAAACTCCATGTCACTGAGCAGATTAGGACAAAGCTGAAGTAACAGAACAGTGGAATGATGGACCAACTTGTCCTAAACAGAGCAAAGAATATTTCTCAAATTTGGCAACTTTAAGATGTTTGGACTTCAATTCCCAGAATTCTCCAGCCAACATGCCACACATTTTAAAATTGCCAAGTTTGAGAAACATTGGCATAGGCATTTTTTTTAGATAAGAAAGAAAAGGAAGAAAAAGCAATAGGGCTACTTGTGACTTGACTGAAGTCCCTTTGTGAATCCAGACTTTTAAATATATACTGTATGATTCAGCTAAGGCAGAGGTGTCAAACTCAGTCTGGATCTGGCCCATCGGATGTTTAGATCTGGCCCATAGGGCTGCCCTGGAAATAGCGAAAGACCAGCCTGCAGTACCAGTAAAAGTTGGACAATTAATTAATCAATCTGGTTAACATACACTGTACACACAAAATCAGGACAGGGTCATCTTGGAGTTAATTGTAACAGAGGCATGATAGGAACTGACAACGGAGATAGATGATTTCATGCAGAGAGTTTTGTGCTAATTCAAGAATGGTTGGAGAGCATTTTCAATTACCAGTGGTGAAAATTCCTCAGACTCTCTTTCAAGCAGAAGAAAGGAAACAGACAGAATTCCATACCATTTCTACTCCTACTTACTAGACAGTAAGTAGGCTAAAAAACTTCATTTGACTAAGGCTTCTGCAGAGGTGTTTCCAACAACTATCTAACTATGATCTAATAATTTTAAATAGCATTCCTGAGCCATTGTGGCATAGCAGCAGTGGTGGAATTCAATTTTTTTTAGTACTGGTTCTGTGGGCATGGCTTGATTGGCATGGCTGGGAGGTGGTCATGTGACTGGGTGGGCAGTTTCTGTAAACAGGGCAATAAAATATTAGACTAGAAACAACAACAGAATGTTTTTTTCCTGCCTTCCTTACAGGATTAACCCTGTAAAGTGGAAAAAAACAAAAGGAGATTTCTTCTAACAACTGGTTCTCTGAACTGCTTAGAAAATTTACTACCAGTTCTAATGAACCTGCTAGATCCTGCTGAACTTTACCTCTGTGGCACAGTGGTTAGAATACAGTATTGCAGGCTTATTCTGCTCACATTGCCAGGAATTCAATTCCTTTGATCCTGACCAGCTCAAGATTGATTCAGCCTTCCATCCTTCTGAGGTCAGTAAACTGAGGACCAAGATTGTTGGGGGCAATATGCTGAATCTGTAAACTGTTTAGAGAGGGCTATAAAGCAGTGTGAACCTGTATATACTGTAAGTCTAAGTGCTAAGTGCTATTAACGTTCAATACATTAACCTGAAATTGCAGATGGTTTACTTCCTTTAAACTTCAAACTAAAGCATTATGGGGCACCAGTGGATGATGGAATGAATGGAGAAGGGTAAGTATAAGAATGCATGATATTCCATGAATTCCATAAAAATTCATTTATGATATCGCAATCTCACATCTTGCAATGGGAAAATGAACTTTGTGTATTTTCAGCAAAGTAATTAGATTATAATGCTGACTTAAAATAAACTTTACCATTTTTGGATGTGTAATGACAAACTGTTTTTATTGGCTGTATAATGAATGCACTTTATAATTTGTAAAATCCTTTGTCCATTTCCTTCCAAAGAAAGTGCTAAATTCTGCAGTGGATTTGATATGCTATTGACACAATCCAAAGGATTCTAATCCTATCTCTTCCAAATGAGGCTAAACTACTTTTGAACTGCCATTTTTAGAAGCATAGAACAACTATAATATTGAAAATGATCATTATTTTTTTCCCAGGCCTAGGCATGCATTATGCATTTCATCCATCATGATAAAAAAGAAAAGTGACGTGTTGACATCACAACAGAAATCCTACCCTTTCATGCTTGTAGTCTCTTAATAATACATCTATAGTTGACTAATATTTCTGTATTTGTTCAATTAATCATTGGTCTCATATGAATGAACTACAAGTGGTTATTTATCAACAATTAGATTTCATTGCACACCTTATTTTTATATTATCTAAATATATTCTATGTTGTTGATAGGAGAACCAGTTGATATATTGGTGAAGGCATCAAGCTAGAGATAATAAACCAGGAGTTCTAGTCCTGGTTTAGGCATAAAGCCATCTGGGTAATCTTGGTCCAGTAACTTTCTCTTAACCTTAAGATGGAGACAATGGAAACCACTTCTAAAATCTTCCCAAGAAAATTGTAGAGACTTAAACCAGTCAGTTGCTAGAAGTCAAAGACTCATTCAAAAGCATCCCCTCCACCCACAACTTCAAATAGACTATAGACTAGTACTGAGTTTTAGACTTTGGTTATAATTAATTATGTAGGCATTTCTCCATTTAGGTTTTAAACTTGGGGTCCATACAGCACATTATTTATTGCTCTTTAAGTAAGTTACTCTTCTGTGGCTGGATCTCCTCACCTTCTGTTTCATTAGTCATTGACCAACATGCATTTCTGCCTGCCTGCCTGCTTGCTCTTGGATACTGGATGCAAATCTGAGATGTTGACATGCCATGCTTTGTCTTACCTACACAGACACACGTTCCTTCAGATGCCCATGCTCCCAAACAGTATAAGAGATCGTAGATACCCAATTCTCCTTTTCCTGTTACAGTCATAGACACAGAAATGACATACTTGAATGCAGAATGAATCAATCCTTCACCCTTGGTGTGATTTGCAGCTGTTTCACAACTTTGCCTTCTGAATTACAGATGTGCATACCAGTAAATTGAATTCTTTCAAATTCTGTCATTTATCTTGTGTCTCTTATGCTTTGCAGAGGCAGCTTTTAGTGATGTGTGAGTATAAATTTATTCATTCTTTTATTATCTTTAAAAATATGACACTCTGGGTGGGTGAGAAAAGGACATAATTGCTTCAGTATTTGAATAAGCATGTGATGTGTTGGTGTTCAAGGGAAGATTTACAACACACAATTATGTATGGGAAAAGTCCCATTGCATTTACTATAATGTGGGCGAGTAGCATCCTCTGGTGGACTGATTACAAAAATGTAAAGCAGATTTTAAAAAGATTGCAAATGCTGGATGTTAGTTCAAGTTAGGACTGCAGGTGACTCTAGAAGTGACAAAATGTAAGATGTGCTCTCTTTTCTTTGATTGGCATGTCAACATCTCAGATTTGCATCCAGTGTCCAACAGCAGGCAGGCAGGCAGGCAGGCAGAAATGCAAGTTGAGGACATGCATATTGGTCAGTGGAAAATAAATTAAAATACAGGTAGTCCTCAACTTGCAACAGTTTATTTAGTGACCCTTCAAAGTCACAACGGCATTGAAAAAAATGACTTATGACCATTTTTCATGCTTATGACCATTGCAGCATCCCCATAGTCACGATTCGTACTTGGATGCTTGATAACTTACTCACACTTATGACAGTTGTAGTGTCCTGGGGTTATGTGATCCCCTTTTGTGACTTTCTGACAATCAAAGTCAATGCGGAAGCCAGATTGACTTAACAACCACGTTGCTAATTGAATAACTGCACTGATTCAGTTAACAAATGTGATAAGAAAGTTGTAAAACAGGGCCAAACTCACTTAACAAACGTCTCCCTTAGGAACATAAATTTGGGGCTCAATTGTGGTCATAAGTTGAGGACTACCTGTATTTATTCGTCTTGTTTGTTGACTCTGAGAGGAGGAACTTCATGTAATTCCAACCCGGTGCTTTTAGGAATATTTTCAATGTGTGGCTACAATTTCTAACCTATCAGAGTGGTTACATGCATATGTGATACATGATGTCCATCACATACTATATGTAAGGCTAATTACTTTCATTAAAAAAACAATTTATACTGAGTCAGGCTATGGCTTTATTTATCCAGAATACTGATATTTATCGATAGTTATCAAACTCTTAAGGTTCCTCCTCTGTGAGTGTTTGTGTGTGTTTCTTAGCCTTACCTAGAAACTGAATTCTTCTGCGTATAACCTTGAACTTTAGACCCTTCTTTTTAAATGAGCAGCCCAAGAATAAGTTAGAAACATAAGATTTTTATACCACTGCTTCTGTTTTTATGTGGCACATGGTTGTATAAATAGGAGAGAAGAGACTTAATCATGAGCTCAGCAAAAAATGGCATAAACCGACAAGACACCACTGTCCAATTGTGGCAAGCCTACCTTAAGGCATTACCAAATGCTGTGCCCCAGTCATTTTGACAAAACTAAAACTGCCATGACAGTCCCATTTGGGAACTCACCTTGAAACAAATCCTTTTTTTTTTATTAAGTGCAGACTTCTCCAAATATATCCTGAAGGCCCATCATCCAGGTAAGACCCTTGATTTTGCATACTAACTTTGTGTACAGCAATGGTGCTCAACATGGACTACATGACCTCTTAGAAGCCATGCCATATTTTTAGAGAGCTACAGTCTTTATATGGCATCATTTAATAAGCAGTGCAGATTATAATGTACCCTTTTCCAGCTAAACTTCTAGGGATGGTGATGAAAAAAAAGATAAATGAGGCTCAGAAGTGTGATGGGTGATAGAAAATTTTTATAAATAAATACAATAAATAAGAAGGAAAGTGTCTCCTCCTTTTGTCTTCATCCCTCCATCCAGCCTTCATTTGCCTTAAAATCAAACATTCTCTGGGTTTTTGAGTGTCTTGTTTTAGCTTTTTGTTTTGGACTGTTTTCACACAATACTCATTCACACCTTGATGTATTGTAACCTTGCAAATTGCTTCTCCTCACCCCCGCCACTTGTCTGTGGGACAGACTCAGCAGCCTAGCTTTAAATTATTTAATTCATTCCCCGATTCCAGCAACCAGCTTTAATTCAGCCCCTTCAAATCTATGGTCACTTTAGTCTGTAAATCACTTGATTTGATTTAGCTTTTGTTTTAGCCAAAAACCCAGTCCAAATAGGTTAAATAATGCAGCAGAAACGAGGTCAGTTTGGATGACCGTGAAGGGTCCCATTTATTCCAAGCCACGAGCAAAACTCATGATGAGCTTTTGCTCTGGTCATAACTGGAGGAAAAAAAGTGAGCCACAGTTTTTATATTTTGCCGCGGTATCACTTCCCGCGTTTCCCATTGGCTGGCGAACCAGCCAATGGGAATTGCCCATTCGGCAGCCAATCAGCTGCCGGTTCAAAAGTCTGCTTGGTTGGACCGGAGTGGAAACTCCGGCCGCGCCTGCGCAGTACATTACAGCTTTCAATGGTGAAATTTGAAAAGTGTATCACTGTTGATTCTATATTATCGCTAGCATATGTTCTTGAAAGATAAAGATTTGTTGAAAGGAATACTGAAAAGAGTAATTTTATAAATTTTTAAATGTTTATAATCAGGTTTTAATTGGCCATGAATCTAATTAATTTTAATTGTGTTTTGTTATATACCCATGTCTTTTAGATGGCTGTACACCGCCCTGAGTCCTTCGGGAGAGGGGGTGGTATAGAAGTTATGATAAATAAATAAATAAATAAATAAATAAATATTTCTGAAAGAATGACCCAATGAGTCATAGGTTGTCAGCCATACATAAATATTTCCAGGATCATGGTCCTTTTAAAAAGTGACAATGAACCCACTATGCATTTTTCTATCTCTGTATATATTAACCCCATATTAATGCGTTGTCTTAATATTGGCAATTGGTACTACACTTGTAATCCTCTAAATCAGGGGTGTCAAACTCGTGGCCCGCAGCCTGGATGCATCACATGCTGGCCATGCTCTCCTCCCCCCCAGTTTAAAGAAGGGGGGAAAGTTGCAATACAACATGCGATTATAACATGTCATCGCAAGTTTGACAGCCCTGCTCTAAATATTGTCTGAAGGAGCTTTCCCACTCAAACTCATGACAAAGCCAACATACAATAACGTGATGAGGAAAATTTTATTTTTAGGATTTTGGGAGAAAGCTTTTATAAGAATAATTTTACTATTTCTTCTGAAACTCTTTTAAGTTTTCTAGTAAAAATATTTAATCCTCTGACTACCTATTTGGGCATCATTTAATGACTTTGTTGGATGAACAGTAAGCATGTGATAAAATTAACAATCCTTTGGCCTTGTAGTTTTCAACAAGCCAACTAACAGAGATAATTGTTCCAGATGATTTCCTTCTCCTTTTAGCAAAAAATTGTCAAATGATTTATGGATATATTGCATGAAGACTCATGTATTGGCAAGATTTCAGGGTAATTTTTGGTTTCCTTTAAGTAAGATATATATAGTTGGTTTATTCAGCTTGCTGACTGCTGCAATAATGCTAATAATGCTAATAATAGCCATAACTGAAGTTAGTAAGAAAAGTTTGGCTAAATTATTGAAGAATTTGAATGAAAGTTCCCAGACTATTCCAACAGAAACATTAGCTCAAACAAATAGGCTAATATATGCAGAAGCTTATGTTACTACTAAAGAATTAGCTTTGAAAATTGGAAAGAATAAAGCAATTAAGAAGGGAAAACCAAAGTGGAAAATCTGTCTGGAGTTAAAAATAAAGAAAATTAGATTGGATTTAAGTAATTTGAAGAATTTGAGGCAAGGAAACTTGAAGAATAAAAAAACCAGAATTAGCCTGACAACAAAATATGACCTGGAAAGCAAGGAAATTGCTGTTGTGACTGAAGAGCTGAAACTAAGAGTTGTAGTTATTGCAGGGAAAATAAAGTAATATGATAACTGATTAATGCAGTTTCAGCAAAATCCACAATTTCGAGCGAACTAGCATCATTTAAGACCTTTGAAAGTGGACATAGTGGTACCACAAGTGAAAACTTAATAAAGAAAATACCCTGAAATTTTGGAAGAACTCATGAGAAAACAACAAAAAGCACAATAGATGAATGCAAAGGGGATCAAGCAGGTTGAAAGCACTATAAAAGTGACTAGAATGGAAGATGTTCACATAACAATAGAAATGGTGCAAAAACAAGCAAAGAAGGTGAGGAACTGGCGTGCCCCTGGTTTAGAAGAGTTGCATAGATTCTGGTTGAAATCAATAACAAGTTTGCATGCAAGATTAGCAAACCAGATGAAACACCAGAAAGCTAACAACTGGAAGAATCTTTTTGATTCAGAAGGATGCAGAAAAGAAAAATTAACCCTAAAATTACAGGTCAATCACTTGCCTGCCAACAACACTTGCCTGCCAACAAGATTTCCATGAAGCAAACTAAACTGATATCCTGTAGAAAAGAACTTGGTGAAATTGAAATCAAACAAGGAATCTTCCAAGGCAACTCATTGTCACCTCTATTATTTGTGTTTTTGATGGTGCCACTAACAGGCATTTTGAACAAAACAAACTGTGGCTATGAATTGGCTAAAAAGGGGTTGATAATTTCCCATTTGCTCTACACAGATGATTTAAAACTGTTTGGAAAAACAAAAACTGAATTAACCACCCTGCTGAAAAGTACTGAGGAGTTTAGCAGAGATAAAACCACCAAACCACCCCAAACCACCCCAATGAGGCTGTTGAAGTGATGGGCTGGTGCCTGGAGGCCGTGCGGA
>JAEANM010015531.1:0-13586 GCA_017656035.1 Myanophis thanlyinensis
ATTTTTAGAATTTTTAGTAGAAATTTTTAATATAATACAGCAAATTTAATGATTTTACATTGGTTTTAAATGTTGTTGTTGTATTTTTTATCGGCTGTAAACCGCCTCGAGTCCTTGCGGAGATGGAGCGGTATATAAATACGATTAAATAAATAAATAAATAAATAAGCATGTTCATCCTGTTATTTAAAAGCTCTATCTCTAATCCTGTAATACCATTACAGGAGACAAAAGTGAGAACCAGCCAATGAATTTGTCAAATAAAAGGCAAAGTGCACTCCCCATCTACAACAAACGCTGCCGAACCAAAGCTAAGAAGATAGTGATGGACCCCAACCATCCCAACAACAGACTGTTTACCACAATGCGGTCAGGAAAGTGTTTTCGCTCCCTGAAGGCAAACACATAAAGAATGAGGAAAAGCTTCTTTCCACAAGCAATATGGACACTTAACCAGGAACCACAAGCACACTCAGGATCACAACAAGAACCATGACTGCATCTAACTCCCACCTTCCCAACTACCCCTAACTATTTCCTACCCCACCCTCCCTTTTTACCTTAACTTACCTGCAGTCATGGGTGGTCACATAAGCATTTCACTGTACCATGTATGATTGTGTATGTGACCAATAAATTTGAATTTGAAAAGTGGCTTGCAGTAGAAATATGGACAAGGCAAGAGTCTTGGAAGAGACTCTTCGTTTCTTGGGTTGTAAAGGAGATGGGGGAAAGAAATACGATGGCTATCTACAAAATAGATTACATTTTAGTCTGTAGCAAGAAGGGGTGGAGCTAGCGTGGCCATCTTTGGTCTGTGCATCTGCCACTCAGTCTGCATCTAGTCGTGCTAGTGGGAGGTTCGTATCGTTGCCCATTATTTCACAGCAAACTTTTGAAATGTATGCTGCAATTGAAAATCCTGCGAGTTGTGAGGTGCAATCAGTGATAAGGTTTTTGTTGGCAAAAAGCCATAAACCGATTGAAATTTTTCGGCAACTGTGTGAAGTGTACGGGGACATCATCATCACTGAAGGTGGAGTGCGCCAATGGTGCATTAAGTTTAAAAATGGCTGAACTAACGTTCATGATGAACAGCGTAGTGGACGTCTGAGCATTGTGACTGATGAAATGAGGTACCAATACCTGACTGACTGGCTCAAGTCTCAGGCGGCTGAATTTTATGACAATGGAATTACAAAGCTTGTTCACCGCTATGATAAATGCCTCAATTTGTTCGGTGAATATATTGAAAAGTAGTATTTAAGTGTCACTTTCAAGTGTATATAATAAAATTTTTTCCTACACTTTGTTTTTTTTTTTCTATCGCAAAACGTAATCTATTTTGTGGATAACCCTTGTACTTCCCAATTTGCAAGATTCTGATAATGTAACTTTACAATAAGGCAGAACTAGCTCATCTAGTCATGTTTCCTGTCTGGCCTACATAGCAATTACACTTAGACTTATATATCGCTTCATTGTGCTTTAAAGCCCTTTCTAAGCAGTTTACAAAATCAGCATATTGCTCCCAACAATCTGAATCCTTAGTTTATCGACCGGGAGAGGGGCGGTCAAGAAATCTAATAAACTAATAATAAACTAAACTAAACTTGGAAGGGTAGAAGGCTGAGTCAACTTCGAGCCACTCAGAACTGAACTCCTGGCTGTGGGCAGAGTCAGCTTGCAATACTGCATTCTAACCACTGCGCTACCACATAAGGCGGCTAACAAATCTAGAAATTATTTTTCTAACCAGGACAGTGTGTCTTGTTGGAAATATACATAGTAGAAAGCAGAGTTTTTCCTTTTATTAAACATTTCATCCAGAATTAAGTTTGATAGTTCTCTAAATAAATGGCCCAAAATGTGACATTTATGAATAAGATATTCCTTATTGTAGCTTCTTCGGCTATTGGAAACATAAAAGATCAGTCTCTGCACGCTCAGCATTTTAATATTCATAATCATACTGGAAAACATGATGCCACGCTAAAAAGACTGAAATCTAAGTTGTTGTTATTAAATATTCTTCTGTTTTGGACCCAAGATTATGAAACAGGGTCCCTGTAGACACTAGAGTTGCATACAGTCTGACAGCCTTTCAGAAGCATTGAAAATCAAATTATTCTGGAGGGCCTTTGGTGTGTGAATGTTTTCTTGCTGGTGACTGCTATTGTAAGATTGATATAACTATGACTATTAATCATCCATTATGGATGTTATAGGTTGTTCACCATGGACATTTTATTCTAATAGCTATAGATGTTGTTTCTAGTTTTATATACCCCAAAATAAGCCCTAGTTAAGACCCTGCCCACTCCAAGGTACATGAGGTGGAGTGAGGTACAGAGGTAAAAATTAAGTTAGGGTGGGGATTGGGGGGGTGGAGCTGCCCTACTTACTGACCCCCATACCTGCCTTGCCTTGCAAGCCCAATTCTTCTGCAGCTGCTTACGAGGTCCAGATTGACGTGTGTGTTGCCCCCAGAGTTCTGTTATTGGCTGAGAGGACTTTACGGCAAAACAGAAGCCAGGAGGCGCCACACACACCAAGGTGGAACCCCATTGTCAGCTGCAGAAGCCTTTCCAGAAGGCCTGTGAAGGCGAAATGGAGTCCGGAGACGATGTGCACAAGCAGCGGCAAGCAGCCACAGAAGAAATGGGCCGGCAGCGGGCTCCTGACCTGGTGCCTTTTTTGGTGATGATGTATATGTAAGATCAAGTCTTATTTTGGGGAAACACTGTGTGTGTGTGTATACGTGCACATGCTTCTATTTCTGTTGTACTGAGAACATTTTGAACTGTTACCCACAAACCAACATGTATCTAAAAAAGCAGTGATATTTTTAAGAAGTTAGTACAACATTCCTTCATGCTCTGTGTGTAAATATACAAGAGACTATTCAGAACACATTGTATTTACTTACTCAAATATTACCCCACTGTTCTGGTTATTAGTACACACACACACACACTATTAAAACTGTTCACTCCCTACATTCAGACCTGAAGATTTCCAGAAATGTTGCCAAGTTTCTCCTAAATCCCTATTAGCATTATCATTTACTTTAAAGGGTCTTATGGATAATCTCAACTACGCTGGCTCATTTTTCTTCAACTTTCTTCATTACATTGCTTCATTATGCATCACATTTTATTTTATTGTTTCTTCCTTTTTAAAGGAAGCAGGATAAGCACTACATTGTAGTACACTATAAAATGAATACTCCTGGTTAGAGACTAGCATCAATTATTCTATGCCAATATACGTAGTCCTTGACTTACAACAGTTTAGTGACCATTCAAAATTACAATGGCACTGAAAAAAAGTGACTTCTGATCATTTTTCATAATTATGACCATTGCAGCACATAATCAAAATTTAGAGGCTTGGCAACTGACTCATATTTTCATATTGCAGTGTCCCGGCGGTTATATGACTTTTGCGATTTTCTGCCAATGGGGAACCCAGATTCACTTAACAACCCTGTTACTAAATTAACAATTGAAGTGATTCACTTAACAAATGTGGCAAGAAAGGTTGCAAAATGGGGAAAAACTCACTTAACAACTGTCTTGCTCAGCGTCAGAATATTTCTGCTCAATTGTGGTTGTCAGTCGAGGACTACCTGTACAATGAAGCCAGTAAAGACAACACCACAAAAATTGGAAAGCTAAAGGCTACATGTTTCTCAAACCTATTTTGCAGCTCCCCAGAAGGTCTGTGGTGTAAGGATTTCCAACTTATATATAAATCCTGTTAATAAAATAATAAATAAATAAAACTTGTTATTAAGAGATTGAGGGGCTAATGGGAAAAAAATGATGCCCAAGAATTTCCTCAACAACACTCATTTTTCCCATTAACAGGCTTTAAGTACAAGATGGAAGGTTTAAGATTATACAAAAGAAATAGGACAAAGCTATGCAGACAACTCAATTATCCACAAATTCCTATCTCAGGCCTTGTTCTTCCTACTGCTCCTCAAATTTGTTAGGATTACCATATTCATAAAACTGGTTGGAATTTCTGGAAGATAGAACCCACAATATATAGGGAGTGGCCAGTTAATGAAGGATATTTTAAAGCTCAGAGCAATCTCCAGGATTTTATTACGATATTATTTACTACGATATTATGAAATACACTTTTCTGGAATAAAAAAAATACTCATAAGAAAGTGAACACACTTAAGAACATTTCAGAGAACCATAAAACAATTATGCTTATCTTAATTACAAAAACAAAAAGGTTCCAAGCCAATTATATTAGTTATTCCTATTCCTATTTTTTTAAACTAGACCAATTATTCCTTGAAGAGCTGTCAACGTTTTCTTGACTGAAAGTAGACATTTTGTTCTCTGATTAATTGTAACGTATCATCCATCCTGTATTTTATTTTATTTTTTTTAGGTTGAGGGGATTTTAAATCGAAGTATCAAGATAAAGTATCATGCTTGGTGGACTTAGTGAAGGAAGGTAAATCACTCCGATTCTTGAAGTCTTCCCCACTTCAAAAACATGTCATAGGGAGATTGAAGTAGAATAGAGACCATCCTGCTATCAACTTCAATGTAGTTGCTAAAACAATTCTCTACCAAAAAAAGGAGGGAGGTGTTTTTTTTTTTTAAGAAAACAAAAATCCCAGTTCTTATTTGGGGATTAAACTTTGATGTCAGGTTAGAGGTAGATCAGACAGGAAACACGATCATATATAAGCTTTCTTTTTCTTTTTTTTTAAAGATTGCATTAACAAAATCTTGCAGGTCTGAAAAGTACTTGTCTCCGTCACATTCCCTTTAAAGCCCCACAAAACTCTACCCTATCCACACTGGTCTTGCAGGTTAAGTTGCCTTTTATCTAGATCAGGCATGTCAAACATGCAGCCCATTGCAAGTGCACCTGCAGCCCGCACAGACGATGTTTTACACACCACCTTGGCTCCTTCTTGAGCAGAAAGACGGGATAAAATATTTTAAATTAATAAATAAAATTAAGTAAGTGTGTAAACAGGAAGGAGAACCGTACACGCTGTCCTGAGTTCACTGTTGAAAAGGCAGTCTAGAGATGTAACAAATAAGCAAAAAAGCTTCCGAGGCTCTCTGGGCAAGTTGCAAGAGAAATGCCTCTCCCCTGGAGTGACAGCAACTCCTCCTTAGCCTGGTCAGAGGAGCCAGTCAGGCAATGCCGGTGCTTGTAACCTGATCTACGCCACCGCCGCCGACCAAGAGCAAGATGGGTTGCCCTCTGAGCTTCCAAGGGCGAGCCCAGCCACTGCGGTTCAATTGAAGAGAATGCGTCCCTCATCATAACTCAAATGTGACAATATGGCCCTTGGGGGACTCTGAGCTTGACATGCCTGATCTAGATGTTCTTATGGTTATCTTTCATTGCCCTGTTTCTCCAAGTTATTGCCACATACCATTACATTTGTAGAACATCCTTTCTCCTCTCACAGGCCCTGATTTAAGTCAGTACTTAAATCAAGCACTGGGGTAAAGGGCTGGACCCTGTGGAGGGTTTTGGATGCAGCCCAGGGAAATGAGTTGGTGCTGGATGTTTGTTTATGTATTGTTGTTATTGTTGTGAGACACCCAGAATAGGACTTTTAAGAACTGAGGATATGGAAATATTTTAAATAAATGAATAAATATTACCATATATACTGGGAGATAAGCCAAGGATTTTAAAGACAAAAATACACCATCAATATTGGATTTGACTTATCCATGAATATACATACCTTAGATTTTCCCCTCAGCTTTTTCAAAATACCTATAAATGTTCTTATATACTGAAGGATAAGCAATGACCCCAATAAGCCATCCCCTAAAATTGTCATATTTTAATTTTCACAATTTTTCATATTTTAGTTAACATTTTGAAGGTTGGCTTATCTGCAGATGGGCTTATATACAAGTGTATATGGCATCTTAAATTCCAGTAGGAAAAGCGGGATATACATCTAAAAAACAAGTAACTAAGACAATACTAGAGTGGCTAATAAATTGCATATGGATAAGCTAAGAGCAGGGGTGTCAAACTTGATTTCATTGAGGGCAGCATCAGGGTTGTGTTTGACCTCTGGGGGCTCAAGGTGGGTGTGGCCAACTCGACATCACTCATGTCAGGGAATTTGTGGTGGCCCGAGCACTCTGCCAATGAAAACGGGCTCCCAAGTTCAGTTTTCAGTGGTGGAGGCACTGTGGACCAGTCCTTCACTGTTTCCAGATTTAAGGCCAGATCTAAGCACCTTGCAGGCCAGATCTAGCCCGCAGGCCTTGAGTTTGAGACCCCTGGCTCAGAGGCTTTTAAAACATCAAATAATTTGTTTATCAATGTTACCTTGGAATTGAGCAATAGAATAACAATAGTAATAAACTTGGTAACAAAAACTACAATCCTATATCCAAGGAACAAGAAAAAAAAACACCACTGAATTTAATGGGCAGCTCTGTAGGATTATATTAGGAATGAAAGTGTCCTAGGGGGACAGAATAAAAATGTGTTTGTCCAGCATTTTATTCCTACAATGCCCAACCAATGGAACAAATATATAGAACCCTCACACTTGTGCTAATTTGAGAGCAAACTACAATAAAAAATATAACACATTTCAAACATCCTTTGTAAGTCTTCTTTCCTCTAGATCTGAGCTTCAGAATACTTTACAAGCAGGGTGATTTAAAAAAAAACCAATTGAAATCAATTTTAATTTAATCAAGAAAGTTGAAATTAATTAAAACAATAGTTATAATTAAATCCCTCCATAAATATTTAACACTAATAGTCATATAAAAACAAATTAATGGCTCTATTACACATGCGTAGGTAACATGCAAATTACCTATCAAATCCCTAAATTCATCAGTTTTTCATCTCATGAAAATGTTCTTTATCCATCTTATTGTCTCCTGTTGCTTCAACCAGAAGTTCCGAGCTTTCCAAGTCTACTAATCTGAGTATAGTTTACATGTGCAAATATGGATTTTTAAAAAATGTTCTGTGCTTATGTGGGACAGCAACATGTGAAGCAAAAATAGAGGGGAGATTCTTATTGTTCTTACCCAGGCTTAACAAAATCATGAAAACAGGCTTTTTATTTGGTTCCTGTGAATTCTTCTCATTCACATCCAGAAAAGTCCCAGCAGTAAACCTTTCAAGGTTTTATTGCAAAAACAGACCTTATCAGTCCTTGCCAGGCCAAGTTTCCAGTTGAAATACTTGGCAAGGAGTCTTTGTATAGCATGAACTCAGATAAGCAAATCTTCACAATAAGTAAAAGAGAGAACTAATTGTCTCCTATTTATTCCATATGGGAGGGGCCAATCAGCGTCCACTTGTGCCTTTACTTCGAGTCGACCCCTGCTCCTTAGTTGTTCCCTTCTCCTGACAGCTCTGCACATACGCACATTTGAACCAGGCTCCAGCTGTTCTTCTTCCCCACTGATCTCTGATTCCGAAAGCAGCTGATAACTGTTGGATGGCCTTGGCCCCATCTCTGCCTCTGATGCAGAGCACCCACCAGAGCCTTCCCCCGACTCCAGGACTGGCCCAAGGTCCTCCCCAACCTCCTCACTGTCCGAGTCTGCCACCAGCTCTACTGGCAGGTAAGTAACAGATCATCTAGTAACAGATGGCTATTGGTAACAAGTAACAGTGCATCTAGTAACAGATGGCTATTGGTACTCCCTCAATTTAAAAAATTACACTCAAGTCCCACTTTAGTGAGAAATGTTGCTCACTGTAAATTAATGTGTTTTCATTATTAAACTTTCAGCATGCAAGAAATGTCAGAAATGGGAACAAATCTCAGTGGCTTACTTTATTTAAGTCAGGGATGAGCAACGTATTGCCTGCAGGTATCAGTACGTTACCAAGTATGTTGCTTGCTGCTAACCAGGTTCCAACCTTTTCTTTAAAAAAGTACAACTATGAGGCAATACTTTGGGGGCCTCCAGAAATCTCCCATTATAGACTGAGAAAGAACAATTGGGAAAGGGGGTTGAGAGAATAAGTTCACCTTTTAGAAAATGGGTTAAATGTAGGTTGAAACCTTTTTGCAAACATCTATTTGAAACTGCATGCACGTAGTCCTTTCTTAGCAACTCTCTGAAGTCAAGACAGACCTCACCAGAGCTATTTACAACCTGTACTTCTGGATCAATTATGGTCGTAAGTTGAAGACTATCTGTACAGGGTATAATAATGTTGCCCTAATACAGAATACACCCACCTACAAAGATGTAAAACAAGCTGCGTCTTGGTGCTGATGTTCTTCAATTCCTGTGGGATGTCATTCCAGGATTCCATTTCTTCTTCAGTGTCCATATGCCTAAAATTTCTAATAAACCTCTTAACATTCCTTCCTACACAGTGATGGCATGGTTCTGAAGGCAACGTTTCATGGTTGGTCTCAAAAGGCTTCTCCTAAAACTTTCTAACTACTGAGTTGTTAAAATATGACCGAGTTCACAATGGTAGTATAGGGCAATTGGCATATGAAATATGCTTAGCATCTAGATGGAGATTCTACAAGTTACATCTTTTTCATACTTTGGTATGATTTCTACTGGCATGGGATCACAGGGAGGCATTAAACATTCTGGCTTTCTGACTCTACACCTAACATCACAATCTTTGTTGTACTAACCTGTGGAGCAGAGCTGTGGAACCTCTGAAAAGCCTTCCTACTTGTACAGAAACAGCTTTTCTTAAGACACAATGTAGAAACTGATAAAATCCATCCAGCTTCTGCATGTATTCTTTACAATGACAAATCCTGATCAAAACCTCTAATTATGAGTGGAAGACCTATCGATGGATCCTAACTCTTACTAAACAGCTAAGCATGTCTCTCTGCTGGGCTTGGGTAAACCACCTTTTTAAAGTTATGGCCCTGCACAGGTCAAGAGTCATGGTGGCGCAATGGTTAGAATGCAGTATTGCAGGCTAATTCTGACTGCCAGCAATTCGACTTTCACCAGCTCAAGGTTGACTCAGCCTTCCATCCTTCCAAGGTCGGTAAAATGAGGATCCAGATGGCTAGGGGCAATACGCTGACTCTGTAAACTGCTTAGAGAGGGCTGTGAAGCACTGTGAAGCTGTATACAATTCTAGGTGCTATTGCTATTAGAAGCCACTGTGGCACTGCACTAGTTTGTACTCATAATAATCCATGCTATTTTCTAGACGAATTAGAGCTTCAGGATGGTCTTCAAGGCCAGCCCTGTATATGGCACACTGCAATAGTCTAAGTAGGAAATGACCAGGGTATGAGTATAAATTTTTTCTGATTGTTCAGATCAGGGAGCAGACTCCATCAGAAGATTGAAATTAGTCTTTATATTAGTAGAATTTAGCAGGTCCATTTGTATTTTTCCTTTCATTCGTTTGTTTCTCTAACAGTTTCTGAATATATGTACTTGTGTACATATCATGAAGCGCCCAAAATTGTCTAGGTTACTATATTCTAGTTCAATTACAGCTTCCAAATGTTCCTCAAGTGTAGACAGCACACTACAGTAATTCAGACAGGTGGTCATAGACGGGCACTACAGTACAATCCAGATAGGTGGTTATGGCATGAGTAACCATGGGTATCCCCCCCATAAATGGGATACAACTGGTACACAAGATGAACCCACGTAAAGACTTCTCCAGCCATGGTTGCTACATGTTCTTCAATCAGGAGTTGTGAGCCCAGAGGTACCCCAAATTTGGCACCAACTCTGGAGTGTTAAAGATAAAGATAAAAACTCACTGGATGTGGCAGGTGAGTAAAAACTCAGAGCGATCAAATCTTACCATGGTTGAGTTGAAACCTGTTCTTTCCCAGCCAGATCCCCAAAGCCTCCAGATATCTGGACAGAACCCTCAACAGCATCAGTTGGGTCAGTCTAGGGCAGAGATGTATATCTATGTACTGTATATAGATGATATCTTACCCCAGGTTAATGGATGGCCGTCTCCAGAGCTTTATATAGATGTTGAAAGGAAATAAGGAAAGAAAAGAGACTTGGGGAACCTTGTAAAGCTGAGGCCTCAGGCATAATCCCTCCATAACAACCAATAATGGTAAGAACCAGCCCTGAAGGAAGGAGAAAAACTGTAGCACGTGTCCTCTGCTTAACCTGAGCCAGCCCAGAAGAATACCGCAACTGATTCAAAGAGGTCAAGGATGTGCTATTTCCATTCTGCACCTGCCAGAGGTCAATCAGTGCTGTCTCAGTGCTCTAACAAGGTCTCAAATTTGATAGAAAATAGTCCAGATAAAAAGGTTTGGCTACTCACACATGCAATCTACCAATCAAGGTAGAGAAGAAAGTCATCCAAAGCAGAATATTCTACCTTTGGGGGAAAAAAATGGGATTTCAAAAGAAGGCTGCGCTATGCTTTCATTCTGCTGACCCAATTGTTTACCTATTTGAACAATCATTTAAGCAAATTCCATGCCCCAATTTAGAATTTATCTCCGAAATAAAATACAATTAAGAGCGCAACATGACTCTAAATTAAGTGAGAGAAACCAAAGAAAATTGTGCATCTAAGGAACAAAATTACCTCTCTGTAAAAAGAAATAAAACTCAAAATTACTGGTCTAAACTATTTTGCAGAGAGGAAGAGAAAAAAGCCCATTTTTAGAAGGTAAAGTCTAAATAGACAAGAAATAGGTGTACGTAGAAACAAGCCAGCAATCCAGTGTAATGTCAAAATCTTCTCCCCCCACCCACCATGTGTGAGAATAAAACTACTTTCTTTATCAGCTTTATTTTTCATTTCAATGTTTATTTTATTTTTACCTGGCTTAAGGTAAATAACGTCTAGAACCTGCTTAGCTAAAGGTTAAATCTGCAAAATCTTGGTTGGAAGTCACCTGTATGTATGAAAGGCAGGTAATCCATAGTGAGGTATAAAAAGTGTCATTCCAAAGATACCATGTTTTACGCATAGTATTTCTATGCCAAATTGTTTGCTATGTTGCATGACCACGTCCTGTCTGGTTTAATTTTTCAGAGTTTCCCTGCACTTGAATTTTAGATTTTATTTTGCAAGGCTAAAAGGATCTAAGGGTCTGAATCTGATATATTTTTTAGTCTTTAAGTCTCTTCTCTTCTCGTCTTGCCCCCTTTTTATTTTGTTTCTTAAATGCTATTTATAATTTTAAACAGAAAGTAAACATGTCAAGCTTCCAGTGATTGTATGAACATATTCATGTTGTTTTCTTGACAACAGTATGGGTTTACCGTTGTCGTCTTTGCCATTGAAGTATAAGATGGAAAGAGAGTTATTTCTAGACAATACGTGGCCAGATTAACCAGTCTTTATTACATTCTCATTCCATCTTCCTAGGGGTGATGCATGGCAGTACACAAGGCTAGCTAGGAGGAAAAAAAAGAGTGGGGGAGGGGTTCCTCACTGAAAACCATGGGACAAGACATAAGGGCAGGCAATTAAGGTATCAATACGGGAGGTCCTTGTTCAAAGTTACAACAGCGCTGAAAAAAAGTTAATGACTGTTTTTCCTATTTTTAACCGTTGCAACATTCCTGTGGTCACACAATCTAAATTTAGACACTGGGCATCTGACTCATATTTAGGAACTGGTTCGAACAGGATGATCTCCCAGGGTCATGTGATCACTTTTTGCGACCCTCTTAACAAGCAAAGTAAATGTGGACATCAGATTCACTTAACAACTGTGTTAGCAACTTAATAACTGCAGTGATTCACTTAACAACTGTGGCAAGAAAAGTTATAGAACTGGGGCACAACTCACTTAATAACTGTCCCATTTAACAAAGGAAATTTCAGCTCAATTGTGGTCGTGTGTTGAAGGCTACCTGTGTATTGCCCATAAAATGTGTAAACAATATCTGATCATCTAACTTGCTTTTGGTTATGGTGATTATTGGGACTGGGCCCTGTGTATGACAGCAGTAAGTCTGAAATACTTTTTCATCCACTCTGGTATTTGAATGGCAGCAGCATTTTATTTGGGCATCTTTTAAACATTTATGTCTTCACATAATGTCTTCAACATTATGTCTTAGTTGCTGGTAAGGAGGAGGGTGTAAGGTTAAATGTTTAAGTGCCTTTAAACACTTAAAGCATTATAAGTAAATCTATATCATACTAAAACTCTCGGGTCTATTTGTCACTTTCAATTGGAAGGTAAATAAATAAAGAACAAGCCAGCTATGTAGGAACAAAATTCAATTGCTTTGGGATCTTTGTTCTATTTTCTGCTCTATGTTACGTATTACCTGACCTCCTATTTTGAGCGGGAAACACAAGGTCGACATCACTATATTAAAAACTTGAATTATTAAGAGAGAAACCCATGTCATCATATTATGTATTATTTTGCATAAAGCAAAGGACTTGGGCCAGAATGAAATGGAGTGGGGCAAACAGATTTGCATTATTTCTTGACTTAAAATATATTAAACAAAATGATGCTTTTAAAGCATCACCTAATTAGAAAATCCACCAATTTATTCAAGCCAGTTTTCAGTTATAAAGTGTATGTCATATGAAGTGCTAGATTTTTGCAACCTATCAGATTCCTAAATTGACCTGAGTCTGAAACTTCAGAAGATTTGCCAAAAAGAAAAAAAGAAAAAAATCATCATCAAAGTATTATCTTGCCAAGATTCTAATGTGGAAATGAATGAGAATAAATACTGGACAAAATGAAATGCAGTCCTAGAAGGTGCCAAGAAAAGTCTGCAAATTCAGAACATTGAAACTAAGAGAAGCATCTACTCTTTGTTACTCTGAAACACAACATAAAAACTTTGAGGGAATTTTTTGAGGAAACCCAGATGAACAGTATAAAAATGGTAAACTTTGGCCAATTGGAAACCACATACAGAATTTGATAGAGAGAGATTATGTAGGATTTGGAGACTTAAGAATATGTGGACTTCACAATGTGAAATCACATGAACAACCTATACCCGTGGTAGTGAACCTATGGAACGCGTGCTGGAAAGGCAGGCAAAACCATCCCACGAAAAACATGCAGCACTGCTGGATCCGCGTCCCGTTCTCACACAGTGATGCACGTTGCCCAGCTGGCTTTTGCATGCACAGGAGTGACAAAACCCAGGAGTGTTCCAGTGCACATGCATGCTCTGAGAGCTGACCAGCTGACTGGATGGTATGTGCATTCATGCCAACTGGCTGTTCACTCGCATGCATGCGCGCCAGGAACCTGAAAGTGCAGCCGACTGGCCCTTGGAGCACGCGTACGCGCTGGGACACTGCGCTTCTGAGTTTTGCTGCTCCGGCGCACACGAAAGCCAGCTGGCTGGCATGCCTTACTGTGCGACAATGGGACAAGGAGCCAGCGGTGCTAAGCGTTTTCCACAGGATTTATTTATTATTTATTTATTATCAGCATTTATATACCACCCCATCTACCAAGGGACTCGGGGCGGTGTACAGCCAAATAAAAGACAAAAATATAACAATTTAAAATCCAGTTAAAATTAATTAAAAAAAGGCTGATTAAAGATTATAATTAAACAATTAAAATTGACCTTTAAAACCACAATTAAATGAAATTTAAAACTAGA
>JAEANM010015532.1:0-13586 GCA_017656035.1 Myanophis thanlyinensis
CCTCCCCCATTACTATGGCAGCCGACAGAAGATAACTAGAAGCAGGAATTATATGGAGGTTCTATGGAGGCTGACAGGTATATGTTGATAAGATGATATAGATTTAAGAATGAATGGATCTGAGTGAACATTGATTGAATACAGAAGCTGGTCATATAAAGGAATCAGAGGTATCCAAAGATAGTGGTAGTGGGAAGTTTCCACAAAAAAGTCACAATACAGTCTGTGTGGTCACTAGCAAGTCACCATACTACATTGTTATAGGAGCTGCACTGAGTATTACTGTGTACCTGTCACTACCTTTACAACTCTGTATGTATGTACCTTGTGGTGCAAATTCTCCCATGCTGTATGGCTTCTGACTATCTGATCTAGATGGTCTGAGAGCACCTGAGTGCACCATTTACCAGGAGACCATACAGGAAGATGTCAAGTATTCTCAATAGAAACTGTCCTCTCAGGCAAAATTTGCTATACTTTCATGTCCATCCAAAAGTTATTAAAAAGTTTTCCAAGAGTTTGTTAGTGGTTGATTGTTACAGTTCAAAATAACCATGGCAGAGATCATTGTATCCTGTTCCTTTTCTTAAGTAAAGAATGAGTTTGTATTGAACTTGAGAACAACAGCAACAATCTGTCCAAATTATGATGCAAAGAAAACAGTAGTTTTGCTGCCATCTATTATGTTTAGGAAACAACATAACTTATTTACATTGCTGTGAGTTCTGTACAGTTTAAAAGCAATCCACATTATAATTAAGTGGCTTTTTGACCTGTGCCCCAATATGCTTGTGTTATTATTATTATTTGATAGACATAAACCTCACTTATCCCAGAGTGGTATCTTCTCTTGTGACTCTTTTCTCATCTTTCTCTTTTAAATGTCATATCAGTTGGAAAGATTCAAGTAAGGACTATTAAGTAAAAGCAGAGATTACTCAATTTTGATTGAAGCAAAGGATAACATTATTTCAGCCCAAGAGGAAACATGATTGGAGAAGTGAATCAGGCACTGAAATATCAGGTTATTATTTCATTTTATGGAAGTCATTCTTATTGTTTTACTTAATTTTCCATGGTGGATTTATAAGTGCAGTTTTTCTGATAATAAATAAGAGGAAGCTATGTAATTGAAAAGGTCAGCATGCTTAAATAAATGGTTTGAACAATTGAATCCTAAGGTTTCTTTAGTTAATGTCTCTATCCGCCATGGCTCTATCCCTCTCCCTGAGAAAGATACTGGAAACAAAATGTGTTCACTATTTTCACAGCATTGGGAAGAATTTTTTAACTTGGTGAATGAATTTAATGAATTTAAACTTGGTGAATGAATAGGCCCTGCACAGATGCTGGTCACATCAAATTTCAGAGAAATATGAAAAAAATGTACTCTGACTGATACGACAACATAGAAAAAGAACATACAAGGCGGTACTATAGAGAGATGAAATTCAGTAGATGCTAAAGAGTAGAAATAAAGTCTGAGAACTTGAAAAGGTACAGCAGCCCACTACCCAGTATGCTTGATTTGGGCTCCCCAGTTATGAAATTCTTTCTCTGTTGAGCCTTTGGTCAGCATAAAGTCCAGTTAGCTTTTGACATCAGCTAAAGATTTCCCCACTTCCCTAGTTCTTGGTGCCTTTTAAGATACTGTGGATTTTAAGGAGCAAGGAACTGTTTTATGCTTTTAAATTTTGTATTTTTTTAATATTTATAACTATTGAATGATGTGATATTATTGTTTTGTCTTATTGCATCACTCTTTGGGATGACATTTAATGAAAAGCAGACACAATAAATAAATATCAATGTAGAAACAGGAATGAACGACCTCATGCAAAACTGACAAAACCATAAATACATAAAGATTAGATTGAATTAGATAGACACATAGTTATTTAATCCATATAAACAGTTCTGCTATTTAGTGATTCATCAAATCTCTCTAGCAAAGGGAAAAAAAAAACAAATTCATAGTGAACTTGCAGAATCACAGCTGGATAATGTTTCTTTTTTCTTTTTTACACAGGACAGAAACATACCATGTTTCCCTGAAAATAAGATCAAGTCTTATATTAATTTTTTGCTCCAAAAGATGCATTGGGGCTTATTTTGGGGAAAATATGGTACTAAATGCCACTTCTATAACAACAAACCTATCTCATTGATAAAACCCAAAATCAAAGTTTCATTTTTTTCCATCTCAAGCACAAAGTCCAGAAGCAGTTTCTAAGTGGAAACAAAAGTAACTGTGTTGTTTTCTTTAATAAAAGCAGTCATTTTAACCATCTCTGCTAACTCCATCAGTTTTTGCATCCATTCATCAATGATTGGAATCAAAGTTTACTTCCATTTTTGTGCATAAAATAATCTTGCTGCCGTCAACATACATAACATCAAAGTACCATTCCACCCCCCCCCCCAAGTCTTCTTCCATTAAACCCAAAGGAAAAGTTTCTGGTTTTATGTTTATATACACTTTTATAGTAGAATGTGATGTATACATATTAAAAGTATGTATAAGAGGACTGAAGTCTGTAGGTCAGGGGTGGGCAATTATGGCTCCTTCATGACTCGTGGACTTCAACTACCAGAATTCCTGAGCCACATTGGGTCAGGAATTCTGGGAGTTGAAGTCCACGAGTCGTGAAGGAGCCAGTATTGCCCACCCCTGACCTAGGTGAACTTTTCCTATAATGCCAGCATTGACTGAGCTTAGGAAAGAGTGGAACCATTGCATGGCCCTTATACTTGGCTATTCAGAACAATACCATGATTGATAGTATTGAATGCTGCTGAGAAATAAATTGAAACTAGGAGAGTTGCATTCCTTCCATCCAGAGCCAGACAATTGTAATTCACCATAATTTATTTTTATGCCCAGATCTCAACTGAAAATCATCCAATTAATTTGCTTCCTCTGGGCCAGTGTTTTTCAATCATGATAAATTTAAGATGTATAGACTTCAGTTCTCAAACCCCCAATTTCATGCTGGGGAATTCTAGGTAGTCAGTTTCACCACCTTTAAATTTATCTAAAAAGGGAAGATCAGAGGCAGGAAAATAGTTGTCCAAAATAGACAGATCAAGTCAACACCTCTTTAGAAGAACTTCCTTGTGTTTTAGGGACTTGGTTGATTTGGCAGGGGTCCTACCACATAGCTTGGTGGAGATTACAGTGAACCTCTATAGTTTATTGTCAGTTTGTTACCATGTGATCAGGCTTTAGAGAAATGAATCATTTCTCCTCATGCTTTACCGAAATCAATTACCTGTTTCTTCTTTTTCTTATTCTCCAAAAATTTTTAAAGAATAAAGAGCTTCTAAACCAAATCTCTATAGTATATACGTAGGACTGGGCTGCAGGCAACCTTGTGCAGGCTGGTGTTATTTTTTTTTTAAGATACTAAATTCACTCATGCTGTGTCCCAAAAGACAGGTTGATTGTTATTCTAGGCATTCTTTGGTGGCTAAGGTGACCTGACTACTTTTCTGTAAGATTACATTAAAAGACTTTTCCAAGTCTGAAAGTACTAAGTGCTAGAGCCATTAGGGTGGGTCTTTCCTAAGTTTCTTTCTTTGGCTATTAAACTATTGTGGGTTCCTGGCTCTTTCGTCTAATGATTTCTTAAGCAGCCTTTCCTCTCGCCTTTCCTGAGGGTTATCGATGCATTCCATTTTAGAAATTAATAATGGGAGAATTAGGAAGAAGAGATATAAGATGGTTAGATAAAGCAATCTCTGACTTGTTCATTTGCAATTTAAGAATGCAGGATTGCATCACCCTATGATTTGTTACATCAGCGTATCCCAATTTTTCTGGGTTGGCAGCCTGGCATGGGGAGGAGAGGGGATGGTTTTACACAAGGGGGAGGCATGTGCGTGTACACACACAACTTAATTTGTGAGAGTGGGGCTGAGAATGCTGACACCTGCCACTCACACAAGTGGAGCTGTGGACATATTTGCATTCAACTAGTGCTGGTGTGGTCTAGTTACGAATGGGCCATGGCCCAGGGGTTGGGTTCCCCTGCATTACATAATATTTAGAAGAGTTCTATATGGCCTATGATGTCTGTTGTAGAATCCCTGTTTTAATTTTCTCTGTTTACTTCTAGGACAGATGATCCTGAAGTTGCCATTTGAAATATATGTAGATGCATACATATATATTGAGGTTTTTGTTCAAGAGAGTACAGCATTGGCAAGAATTTCTCCTGGTCAGAATCAAAGGAACAATGTAAATGAATAAATGAAACATTTTGGAACCCTCTCCCCCAATTGTTCACTAAAAGAAGAGGCATTTTTGCAGTGCATTGTCTGTCCTTAGAACAGGATTTCTCAACGTCAGCAACTTTCATCTGTGCAGCGTGGGGCATTCTGGGAGTTTAAATTTAATTATTAGATTTGTATGCCATCCATTTCATCTACAGGTGAATAGAGGTTGAGAAACCCCGCTTTAGAATAAATTCCTGTTGAGCCCTTATTAGAAATAAATATTATATCAGTAAATAATAGAGTCTGAGGATGCAAGAGGTATTCTTATTTTCATATTGGAGTTGTCACCAAGGCTATTTGAAAACAGTTTTGGTTACACATGAAATCATGGAGAAGGAAAGAAAGCAGAAACAGGCTCACTTTTCAAATGAGTGTATAACTCACTTCAAATCAGTCTACATTTGGCTTGTATTGTTTTCACAAACCTGTCTCCTATTGTTGATTTGTTTTGAAATCACCTTTGGTTTTGTATATATCTTTCTTCAGTTTACTCATGCAGCTTTCATTTGTTGCACACATTGTTGTTTTAACTGAGAACCATGTTGCCATATACAGATAATAATAAATTATCCAATATTTTTATAAGTAAGAAGTATTCAATTTTTTAAAATGTTTTGAACACAGAGAAGAAAGGTAATGCTTTGGCTGCCATGTTTCAAATGTTGCTGGTCAGTGTTGGGAGAAACTGAGCTCATAACTTTCATAAGCTGTTCAGACATTTGGAAGCAATAGACAAGCCCTAATTCTATAATGAAGCTTAATTATGGAGCTTAATTTAGATATGTGAAATCCTATAGAATTCATAAAAATTTTGCATGTTTAATTTCACAAACAGATAATACACAGATGTGGGCTGACATCTGTGTGGGATGTAGAGGCAGATGCACCAATGTGTCAAGAAGGAATGTAATGAAAATAAAATAACACAATAATTTATCTTTGAATCATTTAACTTTGCTTCCTTTAATATCCATATTTTTATTTTAAGTACAAATTGAATTCCACTTCCCTTAGTTTACATATTGTTGTACCAGCTCTGCCCACCGACTGCTGAGAGGATTTTGTAGCTGAAACTAGCAATGTGTTGTCCTGGGTTGTGTGATATTAAACAAGCATTTCTCCTGATAGTTATAGTATCTTCGTTGTATATAATATAATTCCATTGTGGGGTAAATGTTTATGTAGTACACACCATATCTTCAATAGGCATATATTATTTTAGGGTGCAGGTTTTTTTAACAAGGAATTTGAGATAAGTATCAGTAAATATGCCAAGGATAAATAGTTTAAACAGTTTAATCTTCAATTTGCTTTCTCTGGGCCTAGGCTCTGAACAGTTCATTGCCATCAAGGCAGCTGTGGACCTGATTCAACTTATTCAAGGCTCTACTCATACAGGGGTTCCCACGTTGGATTTGATGTTTATCTTGAAGCGGGGATGTCATGATCTGATTTGGGGGCATGTTAACATCAGTCTTTTGTCATGGACAGATCAGTCTGTCCTGCCCTAGAGTTCTCCACATATATCCTTTATTGCAGCAAGGTGGAAACTATTTGGTGATGGACCCAATGCAGTTTCAGAGGCAGGTTGGTTTTTTTCTTGAAGTTCTGGCACACTGTACCTCAGACACGGTTTGGAATGAACAGCTAATAGGACCAAATCACAATTGTGTGGATTCCCTGTGCATGCACATTTCTTAGCACACCATGGTTTTCTGAGAAACTCCAAGAGATGAAGTGGCACAAGAGATGCCTAGAGAACCCCTGGAAGATGATGAAAAGGGAAGTTGATGGAGTACATAAGAACTCTTATTAGGATTTATGGCAATAAAGATGGTGAAGTGTGCTTACTTCACCAAATACATAATATCTGAAAACAGTGATCTAATGGCCCTGATCTGGTGACCAGAAGCAGAATAGAGCTGGATGAGATCTTTGAGGTCTTCTAGACTAACCCTCTGCTCAAGCAGGAGATCCTATACCATTTCAGAGAAGTGATTGTCTGAAATGGTCTGATATCCAGATCCATCCTGGATGAGCCATGGGTGCTCTTGCAAGCACTGTGAGAAATAATACAACCTCTGTTACATAAAGTTGCTTGCTTTGCTTGGAGCCGGATTCAAGGATGGGTAGGTAGGCTTGGAGGTGACTGAGACATAGCTAGCCCTGTTAACTGGGATGAATTTCAGCCTATTAAACCTGAGGAACTGGATAGGGTTCTTGTGGCTATGAAATCAGCTGCCCATCTCCTTGCCTGCTTGGTTAAAGCCTCTTGGGAGTATCACGTGATAGAGTCCAAGGAGTGATTAATGCCTATGTATGGGAGGGAGTAGTACTGCCCGCCTTGAAGGAGGCAATGGACCCTTGGACCCAATAGTATTAGACAGTTTTCATGCACTCTCTAATCTTTACTTTTTAGATGCTGAAACAGTGGTTGGGGTCAGTTACACAGGATCCTGGATGAAGCTGATTATCTGGATCCCTTTCATTCTGGGAATGGCATTGGTTGCACTTGTAGATGACTTTTGGAGAGCTTGGAATAGGGGCCTTTCTGGATATGGCTTTCCATATAATCACTTATGATGTCCTTCTGGGATGACTTTGAGAGGTGGGGATTAGAGGCCCTCTATTGCAATGGTTCTTCCTCTGAGGCTGGTTCTACAGCAATGGCTACCAGTTTCCTTCTAGATACAATTCGAAGTGCTGGTTATTATCTTTAAAGCTCTACATGACATGAAATATCTTCCCATCCCACCAGATGCGAGATAGGGTAGGCAAATTCATGCTTCCATCCCTTAAATGTTGCAATCTTTTGGGAGCTACTAAGCATGCCTTATCCATGGCAGCTCATGCCCTATAGAATACCCTTCCTCCTGAGACCAGGTAGGTCTTTATCCTTTTACTTTCAGAAAAGCACTTAAGACTTGACTTTTCCCCAAGCACTAGGATAATTGTGATATTTTTAATAGTAAAGTACTTTTCATCCTCATCCAAAGCTGACAGAGAAGTGGTCCCTAGATTGTTCCAGTGAGCAAACAGACCCTTTCCTTTCTTTGCCTCTTTATTTACAGATTTACAGAGTATGTATATTTATCTCTTGTCTCCTCATGTCAGTTGTTGGAGAAAATATCTTCCCAAGCACTAATATACATGCCCAAAACATTCCATCCTACATGGATAGATGAGGAAAACATGCCTATTTGTGCCAGTTTGACATACATTATTGTGATAACGGGTTTAAGAACATCCTAAGTAGATATTATTAAAGGCCCACCACAAACACTTATACAGTTAGGAGTTTTCAAACTGTTTCAGGCCAAAACAACTTGTTTATTAAAACTAATTTTAAAAATTCTAGCACTCCTGATTAAAGACAAAGCTCTAATGATAGAAAATCAGTCACAGTTCCAATGGTAAACTCCATTCCCCACCCCATACACATTTGTCTCTCATAGAACCTATCAGATTCTCATGGAAAGTTAAAGTTCCAAGGAATACATTTTTAAAAAATCTGTAATAACAGATTTTATTTTATTTATTTTATTTTATCTTTATTTTCCCTTACTTTTGAGATACTGAGTGTCTTGGGTTTAAAACATATGCATGTTTTATATATATGCTGAAAAATTTCTGGTTAAGTGTCTGAAATAACATATTGAAGGCAAGTTCTCTAATGGTCATGATATTGTTTTCTAGTAACCACCAGAGGGCACCACAGTATCAGAATGTTACACATCTTATTTGGTGCTGAAAGATATTCAGAAAGGCGTTTATTCTATTGTAACAGACATCTTAAATTATTTGCTTCAGTATTCTATTACTGGTAAGTTATCAATGTGGTACAATAGAGGATATTTTTCTCACATACTATTTGGCAAAGGTAATCCCTTTATCAAACACAGATAAAATATAAGGAACTGAAACATGGCACTTTTAGAATCATAATAAACAATGAAGCACTATTTTGAAACAGTTCAAGAGGGTTCTAGTTGTTCATTGTCAAAGTGTATATTCATTATTATGTCTGATATTGGTACCTCTCACAGAAACCTTAACAACAAAATAGCCCCCGGGTTGTGGTCTATTCACATACCATGGGACTTGGGAATCATGTTTAATTTACTCAGAGCCCAAGCACAGTGCCACTTCAGCAAGACTGTGAGAAATTTTAAGAAGTAGTTCTTCCTGAAGCTCCTTAGAATGCTACCTTTTTCTTATTATTGGCAATAAAATCCAGGCTGTCCAATAATATAGAAAAAACCATTTCCAGAAGATTCTGGGGTGAACATTCTATGGTTGACAAAGAAACCTGAAAGGTATTTCTTGACCATCAAAGTGTAGAGTTTTTGTTACATCAGCTTCATGAACCAGTTTGTCATGCTGCTAGACAAAATAAAGCAGCAAACTTAAAATTAAGCACTACAAAACATCAGTTATCCCATCTTCACTTCAGCAATTGTACTCACTATTTTTTATTTAATAGGGGAGAGATAGATAGATAGATAGATAGATAGAGAATACTAAAATCCTTCAATTCTATAATATGGATTCATTGGGCCCAACTATTATCCCTTTGCCCCCGTCATCTAATATTTTTCTACTATACATGGATGATATTTTAAAACAATTATATTAAATGGACAGGGTGAAATATATAATGTAAATTATATTTTCTTTCCATATATAACAAAGGTGTTATTTTCCTCTGACAATAGGAATTTCCTCAGGGTTGCTGGGGCTTTTAGCCACTCTGGTCAAGTAGAAATTGTTCTTAGATATTCAGATTGATGCTACTACCTGCTTATTTCATAACACATTTATTTTTAAATGATAGGAAAAAATAGGTTAACTAAAAGCAAGTGCTCATTATCATTGTTGTTTATTATGGCAATTCATTAATTTTTCTACTAATTAGTTATTATTCTTTCTTCCTTCAGAAGTACCACAAACAGTTCTAACAGGTTAATAGCAAAAATCAATCATTTATTTATTTTCTAAAGATGTTACATCTTCTTAAATTTGTAGAAAAAGTGCTAATAGGGCCAAACAAAAATTAGAGAGTATAATGTGTATGTTATTGTTAAATTAGTTGTAAGAAACATAGCACCAATGGTGTGTCACATTTTAGTATAAATATTATTTTAAAAAGCTTAGTTGAAAAAGCTTGTTCTTCAACAATGATATTGGTATCAAGACTGGTAAATTGAAACACAGCTAAGACTGAAGTCAGTTTAATGCATTAGAAAAAGTCATTGGGTTTTTTGTTGGAAATGGTATTAACAGGATATCAAACTTTGCAAAAGTAATGATATTTTTGTATTTATTTATTTACATTTATTTATTTATGGATATTTATCTCTGTTAGTTTTAGATGCGTCACAATAATCCATAAAAATACAACTAAAAACAAATGTACCAAACAATCTCCCAGCTGAATCCCTTGTCCTAGCCCAGGGGTGTCAAACTGGCAGCCCGCAGACCAGATGCATCACACACAGGCCATGCCCACTCTAGCTCCACAACAGAAAAAGAACATCATGAAACATCATGTGACAGCAATGTGACACCATGAGTTTGATATGCTATCTTAATGCTTGGAGAAAGCCAGATTTCTTTATGGTTTTCCAGAAGCTATGATAGGGACCCCAGCCCCACATTTCAGTAATCCAAATGGGAGGTGATTAAAGCATGGATAATAGTGAGCAAGGCCATCATTTTGATTACTCCCTTAAAACTTATTTATAAAGCAATTCTTGGGGCAGTGGATTTCACCCAATATTCTGCTGAAATTAGAAACGTATTGTAAATGTGTTAAAAAAAATAGCGCCTAATTTTAGATGGTAAGCAGCTAATAATGACTTGCCATAGTACTCTTTGTCTTTCACTCCTTATCTTCCCTGTTGATGTGCAAACGAAGGGAACGTTTGATATGTTCAAGTATACCCTGCCAATTCACACGGGAAGTGGGCTACCACAACAGGTCTGTCCTATGTTCTGGATCATAAGCCCACACAAGCAAGGCTAAATAAATGAACCAGAATACCCATAATTCAAAATATAGAGAAGACGTACTGCATTTGCCTAGCCTCAATGCATTTTCTGCCATGTAAGAAGGCTTTGGACATATAAAAATAACACTGAAAAATGTCCTTAAATGTGAGAACAATGAAAGGAAAAAAAAAAGGCTTCCTGGATTAAAAGGGAGGCTGGTAAAAAAAAAAAAAAAGTCACATAGCTCAATCTACAGATTAAGGCAATACAGAATGATAAGGACATTTTATTTCTTTTTGGCACAAATTCTGCCAGGTTTTAATGAGACTGTCCTTAAATGGCCATGGAAATTGCTTGTACAAGCAATGCATTCAAAAGGGGTGCGTTTCTGAACCAGCAAGCAATTTTAGGCCCTGATGCTAGAGGCTGAATCAGCACTGTGTGAGTATAGCATGCAATTATTTTCTCCCAATTTCCTGCCACTTGGGACTTTCTAATGATATCGGCCATAAATGTCACCTTTTGTATCGTGAGGCATTCAGTGATTTTATTTATTTAATTCTGTTGACACGTTTCCCAAAATAAACGTTGATCTAAATATAACAGTACTCTGTGGTGGTAGTGGCTTGTCAGCAGAATCTGAGACTACTCAAAGGATGTATAAACATTACAATTTCAATGCTTCTTGTTACTTCTAGAACTGAGTAACTTAATTCATACTGGACTTAATATGTAGTAAAATTAAAAAAATAAAACAGATCGCCCAAATCCTTTCCAGGATAGTAATGTGAAATGTGTCATTAGAGTTTTGTTTTTGCACATTGAATCAGGGTTCAAGATAATGATGAAGTAATTTGAACTATCTTCACAGGAAAAGATGCATTATTTAGTAGCAGTGCATACAATTTGCCTGCCAAAAATCCCGAGTTCGCTATTGGGTGTCTGCATTTAAATGAAGACTAGTAATAAGACTTTGAAAGAACTTTACAGCAAGATTGCCTCATTTGCCACTCTTCAAATACCTGGCAACTGCCATTCCTAAATGTTTGTGTCCAAAGGAAATAGTGAGATTTTGTTCAACTATTCTCAGAAAGGCCTGAGTTAGGGAAGAATTGTCTAGATCAGTGTTTCTCAACCCTGCCAATTTTAAAACATGTAAACTCCAACTCCCAGCATGCTGGCTGCAGAATAATAGGGACTGAATTCCATATATGTTGCCGGGATTAAGAAACACTGGTCTAGAGACGCATTATTTTCCAATTGGGCTACATAGGCCATTGCGCACAGGAGTGTGAAATAATTTTATTAACAAAATTAATAATAACAGCATAATAGTATTAAAAGTGCAAACAATCTAAGGACTATATATATTTGAAAAAAATATTAGTTTCACTTTAAGCTGATTTCTTAAGAAAAAGATAACCAAGCAGAAAAATATTGTCTGCTATTATTACAAGATTTTCAGCTAAACAAATATATTTCTCCCCTCTTATTGGGAGTTATTGGGGCAGGGAGATTAACAATCTTTTCAAGTAAATGCATATTTAAATCCATTTTTGCATAATTTTGATCTTAACACATAAATCTACAGAAGCATAAATATATAGATACATACATATACATAATTTATTTTTAAAAAGGGATATTCATATCACTCACAAAATAAGCAAATTTAGTCATATTATTATAAAAAATGTTCTGCATTTCTGTTGAAAAAGGATTCATTCAATTGCTGATGAATCAATTCACACTATGTTTCTCCTGCAGATAAAGAAATTGTTGCAGTGTGTATCTGCAGGTTTATATAATATCTGGACCACACAATTGAGACTCCTTTTCATTGTACATTGTTTATAAAGTAATGTTCGAGAAGCCATTTGTGTCAGTGGCCATGGGAACAGGAAGGACTACATCTATATTAACCAGCTTTAACCTATAGTAGGAATTCAAATCCCAGAATTCCTTTGGATCTATATTTATAAACTCTAGATTCATACATTGCACTAACCCAAAGACCTCTTGTGTATTCAGAAATGTTACGTAAAGAAAAACATCTTGAAAGATCTGACTTAAGAATCAGTTATGTGTCAAAATGTTAATCTTGACATCCTCTATGTTTAGGAAGAATTGAAATCTATTAATCTTTCTCTTGGAATTGCTATGACTTTCATTCCAATAACCAATGCTAGCTCAAGTAGTTAAGATTATGAATTTAAGAGATTTTAGGTTTGAAAGCATTGTTTTCTCTGAGCTGTAGAAATTATTGGGTCAGGCAGGGAAGTACAGAAAGGGCAACATGTCTCAAACCTGCTGGTTTTTTCAAGCAGATGTATGTCTGATGTGCTTTCCTTCTGTTGATGCAATAGAAGTGGTCTTTGTCAACTGTGCCTTATTGTTTGAATGCCTTTATTGCTATTCTTTTTGTTAGCTTGGTTTTTTTTCTGATTAGGAGAACATAGTACCAGGACCAAATATATGACCTGGAGAACAACAACAGCAACTTGAAATCAGGCAATGAACATCCGGATTACTTTCCATTCTATTCTTTGTGTTTGTTTGGGCAAGTGAGATGCATTTGTTATACTTTTTCTAACTGGCTTACCCATACTTGGGACTATTTGCATTATTATCAAAAGTAGCCAGGAAGACAATGGAAAATAGTGTCTTACAGAATGTAAAGCCACAATTTTCCAGTGGGAGGGACTGTTAATGAACTTTTTGAGCTGGGATGCTAAAGAGTATTACTGCATTTATAAATGAGGTTGTTAAACCCCATCAGATTAATGGAAAATTGCTATCACCCCAAAATTGCTCTCTTAAATGGTCCACTGTACTGAATAACCTCCCAGGTTTTTTTCCTAGATTTTTTTCCCCCAGTTCTCAATACTGATAATTTGGTCTAGTTGTCTGCCTCCTTCTGTAATTCTTCAGATCTTATGGTCAATTGGCTATCTTGCCTTGCAGTTTGTTGTGTTTCAGGTATTTCACATTCAGTATGCCATCATCAGCTATATTAAACATAGCAAAAGTAGGTGAGTTTTATGCATAATAAAAATGATCTCAGAAATAGTATGGTATCTCCTGGTACAACAGGAAATTTCCTTTTATGAATTTCCATTTGTAGACAACATGGATTAGAAGTAATATTTTAACACAATGTAAGACCCGTGTTTCAGTTTGAAAAAGAAATGGGGGAAAGTTTTGATATTCAATTAAGTTTGTATAGAAGGCCATAGCAGAACACAAAATGCTTAGGTGTACATATTGCACTACATTTGTTTTTAATCTTAGAATAGAATAGAATAGAATAGAATAGA
>JAEANM010015533.1:0-13585 GCA_017656035.1 Myanophis thanlyinensis
ATAAATAAATAAATAAATAAATAAATACAACTTGGGTCCGGTCAACCGGCTTATTGTCCCAGGCACTCATTTGGGTGGGCCTGGGTAATTTCTTGTGAATACCCCCTCCCCCTCCAAGAAAGTTCTCACTCCTGGGGAGGGAAAATTGGGGATGGGGGGGGGGTCATCCAGGTGGACTCTGCTAAGGGGAATCTTTATTTTACGCCCCATCAAGAGTTCAGCTGGGCTGCAGTTGGAGGTTGGCAAGGGGGTGGAATGTTGGGCAAGGAGGAAAGTGTTTATTTTCTGCTGTAAATTGCCCAAATGCATGCGGTCAATCACTTCGTTCATTGTTCGTACGGCTTGTTCTGCCCGTCCATTCGCCATGGGTCTGTAGGGTGCAGAGGTGGTGTGGCAGATGCCTAGGCTTTTGAGAAAGTTGTTGAATTCTGCTGCAACAAATTGGGGGCCATTGTCAGATACCAGGACATCTGGGAGGCCGTGCATTGCAAAAAGTTTCTGTAAGGCGGCTGTTGTGGCTTTGGTGGTGGCGGAATGCATTGGTATTACTTTGGTCCAGTTGGAATAGGCATCCACAATGATGAAGAGCATTTGGTCCTGGACTGGTCCCATGAAATCAACATGGATGCGGGACCAGGGATTCTGAGTGTTGTCCCATTTGGAGCTTGGGGCTGCTGGGGGGGTAGCATGGGATGCTTGGCATGGGAGGCACAGTTTGACTTTCTCTTCTATATCCTTATCTAAATTGGGCCACCAAATGTAGCTTCTGGCCAGTGATTTCATTCGAACGATGCCCAGGTGGCCCTCATGGATGGCAGTGAGGATTCGGTCTCTCAGTGCTGGGGATGTGATGACTCTGTGACCCCACAATAGGCAGCCCCGCTGGGTGGACAATTTGGATTGTCTACATTCATAGGGTTTAAATTGTTCCCCACGTCTCTGGGGGGGCAGCCTTTTAACATCCATTGTAGGATGGTTGCAATGGTCGGGTCTTTGAGCGTGCTTTGAGCGATGATGTCGGCTGTGACCAGGTTCCCCGGGATATGTTCTATGAGTAGTAGGGGAAGGGTTGGGGCTGGATTGGCTGGGATGCTGGGTGCCAGGCACCTGCTGAGGGCATCGGCGTGGGCTATTTGCACCCCCAGGTGGTATTCCAGCGAGTAAGAGTAAGCTGCCAGAAATTCGATCCATCTGGTCATATGGGTGGAGAGGACCTGGGGGGTTTGTTTGTCTCCAGCGATGAGGCCCAGCAGGGGTTTATGGTCGGTGACAAGTGTGAATTTCTGGCCTTAGAGGTAGTCATGGAAATGCTTGATCCCTGCGATGGCTGCCAGGGCCTCCTTATCTAGTTGGCTGTAATTCCATTCAGCCACGGATAGGGTCCGTGAATAAAAAGCTATTGGTGTGGTATGGCCCTCAGGGAAAACGTGGCTCAAAACAGCACCCACTCCATAGGGTGAAGCATCACAGGTTAATTGAACTGGGGTGGATTCGCTATATTGCACTAAGAGGCTATCAGACATTATTAAGGCTTTGACTGCCTGGAATGCCTTCTGTTCTGCCTCCCCCCAGTGCCAAGGGGTTTCCTTATTCAATAGTTTGTGTAGAGGTTCGACAATTGTGGCTTTCTGTCTTAAGAATATGCTGTAGAAATTCAGCAGCCCTAGGAAAGCTTGCAACTCAGTTTTGTTGGATGGCGGCGATGCGTTATGGATTGCCACTGTTTTATTTCTAGTAGGGTGGATGCCTGCCGCGTCTATTGTAAACCCCAAAAATTCGACTTCTGAGATGCCAATTAAGCTTTTTTTTAATTTAGTTTGAGTCCCGCATCTCGGAACCTCTGAAGGGTTTTCCTCAATTTGGCAATGAGGTCGCGGTGGGTCTCTGTGGCCACTAAGATGTCATCAAAGTACGGGGTTACTCCAGGGATGCCCTGCAACAAACATTCCATTAGTGACTGAAATATCCCCGGGGCTGTGCTTATCCCAAATTGTAGGCATGTGCACTTGAATGCCCCCCTGTGGGTAACTATAGTTTGAGCTTCTGCCATTTCCTTATCTACCAGCAATTGCTGGTAAGCCTGTGCCAAGTATAATTTCGTAAAAATTTTCCCTTGCCCCAGGGAATGGAGGAGGTGTTGGATTACTGGCACCGGATATGCGTGCCATTGCAGGGCTTTGTTCACAGAACATTTGTAATCGGCACATATGTGGAGAGAGCCATTGGCTTAATTGGGGTGACAATGGGGGTCTCCCACCGGGCATGGTCAACTGGCACCAATATGCCTTCGACTATTAGTTTGTCCAACTGTTCATCGACCTTGGTTTTGAGGGCTAATGGTACCCTCCGGGGCTTAAGTCTTATGGGTGGAATGGCTGGGTCGAGGCTAAGGGATATTGGGGTCCCCTTATATTTCCCAAGCTCACCGTTAAAGATGTCCGTGAACTCCTCAATGATGTCATCTTTTGGGATGGGGCTGGCGGTGGCATTGTTGATGGATTGTTGCTCACCAAGAGTTAGATGCAAACAGCGGAACCAGTTTCTGCCTAGCAAATGGGGAAACTCTCTATCCGTGACCACCAGTGGTAAATAGTCGTGAAATTCGTTGTGGTCCATGATTTGTCCCAGGAGAGGAATCGGGCAGCCTTGGCAGTCCCACAGGGTGGTTTGTGCTGGGCTTAGGTCACTCCTCTGGACTGTGGGCATTAGAGACTTCAGCATGTGCCATGACATGATGATTACCGGTGAGCCGGAGTCAATTTGTAATTTGCAGATCTGGCCCCCGATGCTCACCGAGGTGCTGAATTCTTCAGAATCTGCTCCGTCTCTCGATGTTTGTTGGATTTCCCCATAGATCGTTAGGCAGCCATCATATGGGCATCTGGGGAAGTTGTTTGTCCATCTATCGGTGCTGGGTGGTCTCCTTTTGAATGGGGTGCCTCGCGAGCCACGTGTTGGGACCCAGGGCTGTGGTTGATTGGGTGGTGCTGCACGACAGGCATGGAAGATGTGGCCCTTTTTTGAGCAATAGCTGCAAATTGAGTGTAAGAAAGGGCAGTTTGTGCGCATGTGGTTCCCGTTGCATCCGGCACATGGGGCTTGGCACGGTTTGGTGGCCATCTTGGGGCCCCTCATGGTCCTGACTTGGTAGACATTGCTATCTTATTCTTCCTCCATTTCTTCCTCGGGGGCTTCCCAAGAAGTTTCCTGGTACACATTTTCTGGTTAAATTCCTCTGGATGGAGGGCTGGTTTACTCCGCAGCCAGGGCTTCCTCAATAGCTGATGCTAGGGGGAATGAGTGTCTTGCAGTCAGCCTTCTCTTTAGTTTTTCATCTTGGAGGCCCAAGATGAGTCTGTCCCAGATCATCCATTTGAGCAGGGTGTTGAATTTACATCTGGTGGCCAGGACTTGGAGGCTAGCGAGAAAATCCGTGACTGATTCCCGCTCAGCTTGTACTCTTTTGTAGAATTTGGCTCTGCGCGAGAGAGAGGAAGGTGTTGGGGCGTAGTGTGCCTGTAGCCTCCTCTTTAATTCGGTCCAGTCGATTTTCCACAGTGTTTGTGGGGATGCCAGTGCGCTAGCCATTTGTAGGACATCTGGACTGCACACATTCAGGAAAATACCTTGTTTTTCCTTGTCTGAAAATCTGGTCTGTCTGGAACCCACAAGGTAGAATTTGAATTTGTCCATGAACAGGGAGGGACCACGATTCCTTCTTGGGGTTGAATGCTTCGCATTGTAGGGAGCTGCTTGAAACAGACGAGTTAGTTGTTGCAGTGGTTGCGGCTGGTGCTGGTGCTGTGGCTGGTGTGGGTGCTGCATTGGGTTGTAGCGTGGACATTCTGGTCTTCTGCAGCTACTGGGGTTTGAAAATTTGGCTTCTTGGGCATCCCACCTTCGTCGCCAGTGTTTTAGCCGAAAACCGGTCCAAATCGGTTAAGAAATACAGCAGATGCGAGGTCAGTTTGGATGACCACGAAGGGTCCCGTTTATTTCAAGCCATGAGCAAAACTCATGATGAGCTTTTGCTCCAGTCATAACTGGAAGAGAAAAGGTGAGCCGCGGTTTTTATATTTTGCCGCGGTGTCATTTTCCACGGTTCCCATTGGCTGGGCGAACCAGCCAATGGGAATCACCCATCCGGCAGCCAATCAGCTGCCGGTTCAAAAGTCTGCTTAGTCGGACTGGAGTGGAAACTCCGGCTGCGCCTGCGCAGTACATTACAGTGAGAGCCTTTTATGTTGCAAATAAAGCTAGCTCAGTCTTTTGTCTTCCAAATAACCAAAGTATCTGCTGGGGGCAGGGGGCTAATGCTGAGTTTCTGTCTTAAGATTTCTATTTCTCTTTTAGGGGAAATATTCTGCCTTTAAATATTTCCTCATTTTTCTAGGACATTTGTGGGTGCTAATTTTCAATAGCCCTGCATAGGGGGAATAGAGCCTCTTTTTTCCTGCTGGTGAGTTCTCTAGGATTCTGGGATTCTATATCCCAGAATTTTGTTTGCCTTTTTGTCTGTCTTGCTCATTTTGCAGTCATCTTCTGTGAGCCCTCCTAAATCTTTTTCTTCCACCTTTGCTCCTATTGATCCTACAATGTTTTGAACGTGTTTATAGACTAAGCAGACAATTCCATAAAACGTTTGTGTTGCTATATAACTGGATGGTCTGAAAAGACATATATCTACATGTGTTACCTATTGAAAATAAGAGAGTAGAATTTGATGACTTATGACAGTCATAACTGCTAATATATATTAAACTGAAATGAGATTTATAACATTGTTTTCTGAGAAAACTGTATCCAACACTCCAATCCTATTATAAGTATGAAGTAAAGAAACCAAACTTCTTTGGATTTCAACTTCATTAATGTATTATTAACTAAATTTTAAATTACCAAATGAAGTTCTGAAGTATTTGCCTCAAAAAAAAAAAAAAAACGAAATTCTTAAATGTGTGCTTTTGGAAAAACATAAGTATTATTTCATAGAAAATATATTTATAAATATCTACTTTAAGAAATCTGCCTTAAGAAACATTTAAATGATATTTAAATATAATTTTAAACTGCACATGATGTAAAAACAGGATGAAAATGATTTATGAGTATATGCATTTGTCAAATTCAAGTAATGAACTGAAACTAGAATGGTTGCTAGTTAATGAATATTTAGATAATTGGAATTGTTCACTAAATGATGAAAAGAAATAAATGGGGAATGGAAAATAACAAAGAAAACTGGATAAAATGACTGGTAAAATGGAAATATTACATACGCTTGACATAATTTTTGTTCGGACTAAGGACTGAAAAGCAATCATACTTGGACACAAAAGATACAATGCAAATTACATTTCTCATTTTCTCAAATGGACTATTTTGTGCATAGCTTATTTCCTACTGTCCTAGTGAAGTACCCTAAGTTTTCAAGGGAGGATTCCTATGTCATTTGCCATTGGCAATTACAAATGTGTGAGATACATACACACACATACAGTTCCCTATATGCCCAGGTATGAATTAACTTTATCTTCTAGTTTGTCATGGTGATAGCAGCAAGTTCATACAATAAAAATAACATCTACTGTGTTGTGAATGAGTACAAATTAGTTAAATCAATTTTGCACTCTATTCTGAGTCATATAATTGATTTTCCTAAAGCTTCACAGAAATATAATTGTAGCCCAAACTCTTAACAAAGAATTCTATCATCCATTGGTGAGAGATAGGCAGCTGAAATACATTCAAATGGTAAGCATAAAATTCAGGTAGAAAATCCTTTCGTTTCTCACTCAAACGATGTATATGGTTGGGAAGTTGTTTTCTCTTCCCTCTAAAAACCATTCTACAACTACTGTCAGAATGGACTAAGCTACTTATTATTAGACCATTATCAAAACAAAATTGCAAAATGCATACCTTTTGTTGCCCTTGCTGGTTCAGATTAAATTTAGATTTCATTATGCAATGCATCTGTCCATGTGACTTAAAATTGCCCTTTTATATTTAGAAGCCAGTTTTGGGATAAGAAAGGAGAGTAGTATACTGTACATGGACTTGTTTAATTTATTTTTATAATCTCTTTGATCTTTTTGAAGGACTTCTGCTAAACATTGGCCTCCAACGTGTGTATAATGGCTAATATACGCAGTATTGCATTATGTTCTTATTCCTTGTTTTGCAAATTATTTCTCCCTCTTCTATATATTGAGTTTGAATGCTCTAAAACCATCTGTAAAATTATCATAATAATAAAGTTTGATGTATAGATCCAGTTTGGTCTAGAGGTTAAAGCGTCAGATTAGAAAACAGAATGCGAGTTCTACTCCCACCGTAGGCAATTGGGACATTCACTCTCTCTCAGTCCCTGATATCAATTCAATTCAATTCAGTGTATTGCTGTTGTGCACAAGCAGCATTCTCTCTGTGTGTGGTTGTGTGTGTGTGTGTGTGTGCGCGCAAATGCATAAAATCTATCTTAGTAGATGATAAGTAAAAGAAAGTTTAAGACAAAATTAAAATACATTTATAAAATGACCAAACTAACATCTATAAGTGAGAACCAGAATGTATTCTTTTTTAATTTAAATACAAAAAATATATTACATATGATAACATCTAAAATTACAACACAACAATTATGTCAGTGTATGAGAATTCATGACTTGGAAGAAACATAGTAACAAGGTCAGCCAATAGAGTAGACATGGCAACAAGGTCAACCAATGGGGACTGTTTGGTAACTGAAACATAGTGTGAGCCAAAAGAGTCTGGAGCCTGGGTGTGGCTTAACAACTGTTCAGTATATAAAAGAGTGTTTGTTTTCTCTTTGTCTGGGCCTGTGTTGATTGCTTGCTTCCATTTTGTGATGTGTTTCTAATCGCTACTTCTTCTTTCTGCCACGTTGAAAGACCCATAATGCTGTATACATGCATTATGTGTTATATTGTCTATAAAGAAATTTCTTATATATAATTGAATCCTGCTGAATCATTTACTTGTGTGTGCTTGCTGGATTTACTGCAACAAACTCTGATAGGTTATATCTAAAATTTAAATGAAGGACAGTTACATAGAGTACATTGCAGAAGACTGGCCTAAAAAAAATTCCAACAAATATTTTATGCTGCTGCAGGTACAGTAACAAAATATAGTTAATGTATGAAGGCCTAAGCTGAATCTTAGTGACCAGGATATTTACTAATCAGAGGTTGGATGAATTGGGTTCAGATGTCTCTCTAAAAGGAGCAACAATGAAGAACATGTTCTGTAGTTTCCACCTCTCTGGAATCACAAGGGCAAAACATTTCATCAAATGGTACATTTTTCTGTTTATTATTCAGTGCTGCAGAAGGGAGAGCATTGCATCAGGCAAGAGAGAAAGATGTTTTCCAATAGCTGGGTGTTTCTAAGTGTGTAAGATAGTTGTAATAACAGCAATATATCTTCTGTGTACTAGTGACAGGAAGGCTGGGGCCTTCCCTAGATCTGCTTGCCTCTACCTATCCTTTATTCTTTGCTTCAGGGTTTATTTCACCTGATCATATTCTATCTAAAGAAACGAGGGGGGAGAGTAGCCTACATTTAAAGGATTAGATTTAACAGCCTTGATCCACGTGGACTGAAAATTATCTTGAAGAATTAATGGTGCTAGGCCTTAAAGACAGAAGCTAAACTTTAACCAAAGGTTAATAGAAGCTAGACACACTCAACTTTTATCTTGCCTGTCTCCAGTCATAAATATTCATTTGAGACACAGGAAGTTATCCTGAGAGCTCCCTCTGATAAATTTAGATTGTATCCTCTCCAAGGAAGTGAAACAAACAAACAAAAAAAACCTGGAGGGCCAACCAGAGACCCATGAGGAACTGAGTTAGTTGGTTATCCTGAAAGAGCTTAAGTGTAATTGGAACATAATATCATCATTTGGATGCCCATGACATCAAGCTGGAGTGACAAGGTTAGTCAGTTCCTGTCACAACCAATGAATCAACACTTGATTGATCTGAAAACAAAACAAAAACAATACAGTAAGATATTTACTCTGAATTGTCAAGGATACTGTAAACCAAAAATAAACTTTGTAATTCTATCTGTAAATAAGAACCTGCAGATCTTAAAGATAAATGTGGAAACATATATTTTGGTTTAAATAATACTAACTGCAACAAACCAAAGTACTCCACTTTCATGCATCTCATTCTCACATCATTAAATCCATTAAGACACTATTATTCACATTTGAATTGTGAATGACTTTTCAAATCATTGCTGAATTTCTTTTAAACTCATCAGTCTAAACATTGTTTTTATGCTGGTTTTCCTAGTTAAGTGCTTTTTTGTCCCTCTTTGAATAATTTATAAGTGTACTACTTTAATTAATGACATTCAAAATTAAAAATAATTTAATAGGGACCAGAAAAATGAATTTGACTTTACAGAAGTACATTGAAAGTGCTGCATTTCCTGGATGATCTTGCTAAAATTATGAAGTTATAGTTTTAGAAATATGATGGATGAGAGCACATCACTGTTTCAATAACTGTGGAGAATAACTCCAAACTCATGCATACTGTTTTGTTTAAAATTTGGTAATATTAATTGATATATTTATGGGCCAAGGGATAATAATCATGACATTTGTTGTTATGTTCTGAGGAATTATTTGGTACATAAACATCCTTCTGCTTCAATAGTGGATCCAACTGGTAGCTATTTGCCTATGTTTCTTCAATTGTTTGCACTCTATAGCATACATGTTATACTACTTTCAAATTATTTTAAAGGGCATCTGCTTGATAAATAATAAACTTATTATTTTCCAATTGGCCAATCTCTTTAGATTTGCTCAAGAATCCTCCTATACATAAAAATACCAAATTGATATATTATTCACTGGGTTATGATTATCATCTACATGTATGGAACAACTACATTTGTAATGACTCTCACTAGTGTATAGGAGTAGGACACATAAGATACAATGTGAAATAAACAAAGTATATAAAGAAGAGTTCCACAAACTAATAAAAAACAAAGAAACAATGAATAAAATAAAATTAATCGAACAACTTAACCAAAGCAAGGTAGGATCAAGGGCCAAATGTACTCTCTCAGTCTCTGGAAGTAATCATAATGGGAGTTAATGAATATCCAGTGGGAGGCTATTCCAAGAAACACTGCTGCTACTTCTGACTTTTGACCCCTTCATTTCCTTAAAATGGGAATTTGCATTTGTACCAATACTTTAAATTGCACCTGAAGCTTACTGATAACCAACAGTGGACTAGAGTAATATGCTTCTTCTGGCAAATGCCAATCAGCACAAGGACCAGTATAACAATTTTATTTTGTAATGCAAATATTTCAATAAAACAATTTCTAACTGGAATTGCTACATGAGCATTTTACCTGAGATCTGTATGGTCATTCAACATATGACAATTATTATTTTTCTGGTTATTCAGTTAGATAGCTGATCCTTACTTGTGGCTTCTTCTACCTGTCAAGAAGTTATCAGCAAACAACACTATGGATCTAATTTGCTAGGGTTGTTTCCCCACTCCACCTTAAAATTTGACAACTCCCATAAACATACAGTATTTCATTGGGTTCCTAAGTGCTATTAAATATGGAATTCTTGTTTATATCAACATGGAACTCCTATTTTGTATGAATTTAGACAATAATTGTATGCATAAATTTCCATCCAAACACAACAATTTACTTCTTGTTCATTAGACTATTGCTTTTTTCCTTGCGCTTCTAGTATATCTAGTATATTCTTGTAGTATATCCATATAAGGAAGTGTTAAGGAGTGGAGCTTTGGTGGGAAGAACTCAGAGAGTGGGAAAATCCTGCTCTCTGATTGGTTCAGACGCGCCAGGCAAAAAGTATAAAGAGCTGTCTTGTTCTGTTAGTTTTCTATCTTGCTCGGAGTGACTGGAAATTGTAAGAAATAAAGAAGACTGTGTTTAACGAACTGAAGTGCCTATGTCTCCTCTTTGCCCACAATAAAACACTGGCGATGAAGATGGGATCCAGAGACAACGAAGGGTGCTTAACCAGAACAGGCTCCAGAAGATCGGCAAAGGAATGGCAGCCCATGCCCCCCCAGCTCCGTTCGATCCCAGCGCCGAAGACTGGGAATCGTTTATGATCAGATTTCGCAGCTTCCTAGTAGTGAACAACGTAGGAGAGCTGAGTGATGAGCGGAAGCGGGCTATGTTCTTAGGCTATTGCGGAAAGAGAGTGTTGCACCTCGCAAAAGCCCTCACATCCCCCGTTCCTGTTGATACAGTGCCATGGGCAAGACTGCAAGCGATGTTAAAAGAACATTTTGAGCCGGCTCCTTCCCGAACGGTATTGAGACACCAGTTCAATGAATTAAGTCAAAAAGAAGGAGAATCGGTAAATGACTACATTGCTGAGCTGTGCATGGCTGCCGAGCAATGCGAATTCAATGACTTAGAGGACAGACTAACTGACAGATTGGTTTGTGGGGTGCAAGACCTCAACCTACAACAGAAGTTGTTAGCCAAGCCAAATCTAACATGGCCAATGGCTGTAAGCATTGCAAGAGCTGCAGAGTGCTTACGGAAGTCAGCGGCATCTATCAGGCACCAACAGAAAACGGCGGGAAGTGAAAGCCCACCAAAATCAAAAAGAGCGGGAAGCGTGCACAGACTGAGCAAAGAAAGCAGCGATGACCAGAGCGGAGAAGAAGAAGTCCATCGAACAGATACCAAGCAACCAGCGAAGCGTTGGGATGGAGGGGTCTGTTCCAGATGCGGGGGAAAACATTCCCATGCAGATTGCAGATTTAAAGACGCAATATGCCACCATTGTGAAAAGAAGGGACACTTGGCGCGTGTGTGTTGTGTGAGCATGCCAGCAGCCCTATCCAAAAGGCACCCCAGCAAGCCACGAGAAACCGAGGAAGACTTCAATAGGAAGAAGAATAATTGGAGACCCAAATGTCACCCCAATAAGACTTAAGCCCAGGAAGGTTCCCTTTGTGCTTAAGAGCAAAATAGATTAACAGATTGACAAATTACTGAAACAGGGCATCTTGGAACCAGTTGATCATGCGAGCTGGGAGACCCCAATAGTGACCCCCGTTAAGCCAGACGGTTCTGTCCACGTATGTGCTGACTATAAGTATACCTTGAACAAGGCAATGCAACAGAGTACTTACCCCGTGCCAGTGGTACAGAATCTATTGCACCAGCTGGGTAAGGGAAAAATATTTGCAAAATTGGACCTTGCCCAGGCATACCAGCAATTGCCGGTATGCGCTAAAACAGCAGAAGCCCAAACAATTGTCACACACTGGGGCCATTTAAATGCAACCGGTTACAATTCGGGGTAAGCGTGGCCCCGGGGTTATTCCAAAATCTAATGGAGTGCCTCTTAGCGGGTATGCCGGGGTAGTGCCATATTTGATGATATATTGAAATCAGCGTCATCAGAAAGTGAATTAGAGCTGAGACTGCAGAGCGTCTTCTCTAAGCTGCAGGACGCAGGTCTCTGCCTCAAACAGGACAAATGTCAAATAGGTGAAACCCAGGTTGAATTCCTGGGATTTCTAATAGATGCATCTGGCATACACCCAACCACATCTAAAATTGAAGCAGTGCAAAATGCACCCACACCTAAAAATCAGGCTGAACTGCAAGCATTTCTGGGGCTACTTAATTTTTACAATGTATTCTTGCCCCATAAAGCCTCCATGGCTGAACCATTACACCATTTATTGGGAAAAAAGGCCATGTGGGTGTGGGGCCAGAAAGAAAAGAGGACTTTCCAAGCTGTCAAAAATCTATTGTTATCTAACCAGGTGCTGGTGCAATACAATGCCACTCTGCCCCTAATCTTAGCGTGTGATGCTTCCCCTTTTGGGGTGGGGGCTGTCCTAAGCCATGTACTACCCTACGGGAAGGAAGCCCCAATTGCATATTACTCTAGAACACTAGCCCCAGCCGAATGGAACTACAGCCATATCGACAAAGAGGCTTTGGCTCTAGTGGCTGGGGTCAAGCGCTTTCACAAATACCTCTAGGGGAGACACTTTACGCTGATAACAGATCACAAACCACTGTTAGGCATTTTGGTGGGAGACAAACTGACCCCCCCCCCCATCCTGTCCCCACGCTTTACGAGGTGGACAGTTTTTTGGGTGGCATACAATTACACATTGCATCATTGACCCAGGAAGACTCTGGCACACATGGACGCATTGAGCAGATGCCCATTGCCCAACCCGGTCGAGGACCCTGCCCTTGTGGACACTATCCTGTTCATCGAACAATTCGCCCCCAGCATTTTAACTGCATCAGACATTGGCAAAGCGACGTCCAAAGATAAACTGTTAGCACAAGTTTCATGCTGGATGGGGAGGGGGTGGCCAGACTTGCCAGTCAAAGAGGAACTACAACCATACTGGCTGAGACGCCATGAACTATCCCTATTGAAGGGTTGTGTGTTATGGGGGGACTGGGTAATTATTCCAACTGTATTAAGGAATGAAATATTGACTTTGTTACATGAAGGACACCCAGGGGTGGTGAAAATGAAGGCGCTAGCCAGGAGCTATGCCTGGTGGCCTAAGATGGACGAGGCCATAGAGAGGTGGGTGGCTACATGTTCCCCATGTCAGGATTCGAGACCAAATCCCCCTGCTGCCCCTTACAGGGAATGGGAAACTCCATGGGGACTATGGACCCATATCCACATAGACTTTGCTGGGCCCATGCAGGGTCAAACCTTCTTAATAGTTGTGGATGCGTTTTCTAAGTGGCTTGAAATCGTACGAATGAGTTCCATTACTTCAAAAGCCACTATTAAAGTGTAAAGGCAACTGTTCGCCACCCATGGACTCCCAGATGTGTTGGTCTCGGATAATGGGCCCCAGTTAACCACAAACACTTTTGAAATGTATTTGGCCGAACAAGGAATCAGACATGCCCTAGTTGCCCCGTATCATGCTCAGAGCAATGGTCAAGCGGAAATCATGGTGAAGTTAGCCAAAAGTGCTTTGAAACGTATGGGGGAAGGAGACTGGCAACACAAAATTGATGCGCTACTCTTGGTGCAACATGTCACCCCCAACTCAAAAACAGGGAAAAGCCCAGCCGAGCTGTTAATGGGCCGGAGACTGAGAAACAAATTAGACAGAATACACTCTGACTACATGCAAGAGAAAGTTTCCGATGAAATAAACAAACATAAAGAATTCGGAATTGGGGATAGAATATATGCAAGAAATTATTCAGAGGGCCCATTGTGGGTACTGGGAGAAATCACTGCTATTACAGGTCCCCGGTCTTATCTATTACAGGTGCAGGATAGCCAAGTGTGGAAAAGACACTGGGACCAGGTCTGTAAACGAGTGGAGAAACCAGAGGGGGAACTCCAATGGGACCAAGGGACATTGCCAACCCAAGACCCTGAACCCTCTCACTTAGCTGAAACTCCGGATTGTTCCAGCAATGCCGCATGAGCATTGAGCCTGGGTCTGGAGAAGGGGATTGGTGATGGTGTCTTGTGTTGTTTTGGGTCCGGTGTTGGTTTTTGTGGCTG